>UYJD01000001.1:2590127-2845268 GCA_900618795.1 Cyanodermella asteris
CGTTACACTCGAGGTCTTGGAATCTGAGCAGAGCACCACAACAACCATAGTCAGTCGCTTAGACTGATACCAACGCTCGGTGCGATTCAGGCCGCCCTACCGCCCCTGCCCAGGGCTCAGAGTCGTCGCAGCAGGATAACCTTAGTGTTCCCATCAGACTGGATAGGCCATTTGGTGCACGAGCTTGGCAGGACCACGAAGCAGTTCTACAATTTCAGTCATATAATCGCAAACTAGGTACACAATCTTGTGATGCTTCAACAACACTCAATCAGACCTTGCTTCAAAACTATGGTTGATCTCTTGCAGTGGCACAAACGGGGACACCTTTGACTTTGCTGCTCTTGTCCAAGCGGATATTCAATCTGCTTACTTTGAAGTCGCAATTACTACATGAACCATGGTGAACAACTCGTGTGTTCATCGGCATACTAGACCGAAAACAGCACTGTTCCGCTGAGTAGCCCTCAGCTATAGCTCCGGGCCACGAACGATAATATTTACCCAGTATCGGTTTCGTCACTCTGCTAGCCGCTCTTCGTATGTATGGGGAGCTGACAGCGTTGTTGGAACTAGTCGTTGGAAAAGATGAGTTATCATTTGCGCAGGGCAGAAGGAGAACAGTGACCTTGTTAAGCATTCGTAGACAAAGATGGATGCTACTGTCATCAAAATTATTTGCAAGGAGCTCGAAGTGTTCAAACGTTTCCTAATTATATGCAGAGGACAGTGAGATTCGCGGGGCCTGCCAAAACCCAGGTCCCTGTCAGCGGCCGGCGAGGAGGTCGGCTTCGGGGACCAATATTTGCACATCTAGACACAATGCGCCGCGCCGGATGAGTAGACGAAGCTTAATCATGAGACCGTATTACTCGCAGACCTTAAACACTTTGCAGATGTTCGGGTTTGAGATGAACCCTTTCTGCCACCGATGCAGGTTTGGAAGTCAGGAGCTTCGATGCCTTGACTCGACTGTTCGGCGTCGCCCTGGGCCTAGGCACTGATATAAGGAACGCACTCGATGACAGTGAGTGTTCGTTACGCCATCTTCATGAAGACAATTGTACGTGCGTGAGGCTTTAGACCACGCAGAGCTGTAAATAAGACCAGTTGAAAAAAGTCGTTACTCACCTCCCTGGGGGGTCTGCGGTGTGATGTCCGGGGTGGTGGGTAACGACTTTTTTCAACTGGCCTTAAAAAGTTCTGTTTCCTCTACAAGCTATTGGTGCTTGCCGTGCTGAGTGAGCTGACATAAGCAGCCGAATCATCTATACTCAAGCAACTTGCGGAGGGAGCATTCACGCTTAAGTTGTAAAGACAACCCTACCATGGCTACACTACCAACCCTCTCAAGGGCTCCCAATTGCCTCAATTGTCTCCGGCGAACACTTCTCGACGATGGTGTAGCAGTATTTCAATCTCCCTCTCGCATGCAGTGGCGCGGCAAGAAGAAACTCCCGAAAGCCACCACCATTCCAATCAGATTACTCCGTGACATCCCCAGATATGGACGAAAAGGTACAGTGAGCTCCTAATATATTGCAAATGTATCATCTAAGCCATCTACTTAGGCTCGCTCATCGCTGTTCCGCCCGCGACAATGCGCAACCAATTCTTCCCCAGTCAAAGCGCCGCCTACCTAACAATGCAAGAAAGAAAGCAACTCAAAGACCAAGTCACGGAACGAGAACATACATTCGGCGTCAAGCAGGCACCCGGGACTAAATCGAAAGAGGACGAAATACTCGCACAGCTGGGGAGCACCGGTTCGAACCGTACCCGCCGCTTCGAAATTTCCGCAGAACGAACGCTGGAGCTACTACAAAAGTTTGTGCCGCCGACCTTGGAGTACTTCCGCGCCGTTATCCAGACGCCTGCCATCTCGCCCGCAGGCGCTGCGAATCGCAATATACCAGATTCCGCTGTTCCCACGACGGCACTGCTGGGAGCGGTAACGACGCGGGAGATCGCGAACAGCATCGGGTCTTATCTGAATGACGGAGCGAAAGCACAGGGCGAGAAACAGGCTGCGCAGGTCGTGATACAGCCGGAGGATATTGAGATTGCCGGCGTGCAGAACATCTTGGGGAGGACTGGGGAGGAAGCGGATGGAGAGGCGGACCGGGTTACGAACTTGGGCGTCTATGATATTTTGATAAAGATATCGGGGGGCGAGAAACTCAAGAGGAGGATCAGAGTCTCGCCTGAGGTTGCTCCCGAGTCATTGATGTCTCAGCCTTCCATCGACGCTTCTCTGTAGGATATATGTGCTGGAAGTTGGTTGCGAGTGGCACCGCAATGGTTCTCGCACGATTCGTTCATGTGCAACGCGTTGGACGACTATCTGAGTGCTGGGGGTTTCAACTCCTTCATTAGGAAGCTATCCCTGTTCAGTCTCCGACACCTACGCCGCAATGTCTCAAACAGAGATTTGATGCTTTTCGATTCGTGTACCTTATAACTTTTGGAGACAGGGGCTCATACGGCTTCAGATCGGAACGCACGGCAAATTGCCGATCAACATATAGAGACATGTACAACACATTGGGGATGGGAAAGCAACCCATTCATATATTTATTCCCTGTCACGTCGATGCTTTCCTACAGCCGCCGTAGACTTTGCTTGCTGGCAACCATTGGAAGCTCTGGTTTCAAGCAACCTTGTTGAGTAGCTCGGGCTAATTGCCAGCGAAACAGTATACAAGTCAGGGTCGAGCGGCAGCAACCAGCAAGCCGTCGTCACTTTACACGTATGCCATCTCGCATCGGAGGAGGCAGGATCGCGTTTGAAGTGCCGTGCCCCGACCGCGCCGAGGTGACGGTGTAACCTCGTACTTTCCATCAGCCAGCAGGACCGTCACCCCGGGACGCCTGTTCGCCTGTTTGACAGCTATCCGGACAAATCACAAACGCTTCGAACATGTATCCAACCAACCAACATCATTTATCATGAAACACAGCTCCAGGTCGGCAGATGTCGCGACTCGCAAAAAAAGCGGAGTTAGCTTCCCAGCCAACACGAGACTTATCCCGTGCTTCATCTCGCGGTCACGTAAAGCACATCCGCTGCGGCCTACACCACAGTCCGCTTCTCCTTATTCGTGGCTTACTCTACCTGCCTTCGTATCCGCTCTGTTCTCTTCTCCTTCGCACCGTCGAGTCTCCTTATTCTTGTTTGCCTCCAGATTGAGCCTGAGCTCTTCGTTTGATGTCTCTTCATTTCTAATTACCTTCAATTTTGTCCACTCACCCTAGTCGTTTGATCCCAATCCAAAGGTGTTTCAGCGTCGCCGGACGACGACAAACAGCTTGAAGATTCTCTCGCGCTAAATCCGAACATGTCAACAGTTTTCTTACCTTTATTCAGTCCATTCGACATTTCAGTTACTAGCTTAAGACGCCTTCGGGTCTGCTGCGCACGGACGAGCTCGAAGTCAAGCTAGCAAAGTGCCACCTCCTCGGACTACCGAACATCATGAGCTCGGGAAATAATGCCAAAGCTGCTCAGAAGCCCCCTACTGGAACCATCGCCGCCGTTTGCATCACAGCTGCCGTTGTCGGGGCTCTTTTGTGGACGGTGATCGTGTACTTCATTTATCGCAATCGGAAGCAAAGAATGCTTAAACAGCACAAAAGACAAAACAGTCTGCTCGACTCTTCAGGCGCACCTAAGAGAATGTCAGCTTCCGATAAGCAGGAAGTAGATAACCGGGGTCTGCACCAACGCACCGCAAGCAAGGCCACAAATCCGACTGCGCCAATGACCGTCATGACGCCGGACTGGGAACCGAAATCGCACAGAAGCTCACATACTGTGCCACCGCCAGCAATACCCGACGAGCCGATTGAGCTTATGGATAAACACTATTCGCAGCAATTTGGGAAGTTCAAGACAGTGGATTGGCAAGTCACCAGAGGTGACGAGAAACATGGACCTTGACACAATAGCGAAATGAGTCGATCGTCCAAGAAAGGCTCGCAACTATGGGAGTGTCTTCATTTTGTGGTTTAGCGTGGAGTTACGGTTTTCGATGTTCTGCAATTGATCTTTCGTGGCCAGCTCAGCTCTCCGATGCATCCCATGAACCTCTCAAGCTCATGTGTCACTTCCTGGCCACCCAAAGCTCCGAGGAGTCTGTTGCTCAGTACGTGAATTTTAAGGTGATAGGGTGTACCTTGCGAGATGTCACCAATAGCAAATTTCGCGATCCGAACCATAGTCGGGAAGCGGTAAAGAAGCTTCGAAGGTACAGTACTGTTGGTTCCAGCATGCCCTTGCGCCGCGAATTCAGCCGGGCAACCGGAAGTCACTCATGCTCATGGGAAGCTGAAGCAGATCAATGCCGAGCCACAAGTCACGATGAGGATGACCTCGGAGGTACGAGGAAAAATCGGGATGGTTTACTGTAGAGAAACGTGACTGGCATGGGATGTGTGAGGGGCGGCAATTCCGGCCTTGCGACTCGAACAATTGGGAAAGCGCACAAGCAACCAAGTAAGTAGAGCGCAGTGCTCCAATGGTAAAAAGCCGAGTGCAGCTCAACAAATATTGCACTAGGCGCCCAGCAATGGATAAGCAATGAATTGATGGGAGCAGGTTGGATTTTGCTGTGTAAGAAGAAGTTGGAAGCGGGGCGGCACCGGACGACTTCGGATCTGCTCAGGCTGGCGACAGAAATCGAAAACACCTCCATCTATATTGTCTCCTGCCCCTCACTTTTCTCCCCTATCCGACCATCCCGTTCCATTGAAACTTGCTCACCAACTCACGCACGCCTGCGTCTTCTGGAATCGTTCCTAGCCTATCACATCTACACCAATCTACACACCAGCCGAAGCCCTGTCCGTCATGGCCACTGCCGGACTGAAGCGCAAGACCGGCGTCATTGTCGGCGACGATGTCCTGACCCTCTTCCAGTACGCCAAGGAGAAGAAGTTTGCCATTCCGGCCATTAATGTTACCTCCTCTTCCACCGTCGTTGCTGCTCTCGAGGCCGCGCGTGATGCGAAGGCTCCCATCATTCTGCAAATGAGCCAGGGTGGCGCCGCTTACTTTGCCGGAAAGGGCGTGTAAGTCAGCTTGACAGTCATTCCTCTTCAAATGGTTGACCAGCGATTGCAGTGACAACAAGGACCAGGCTGCCAGCATTGCTGGTTCTATTGCTGGTGCTCACTACATTCGCAGCGTCGCCCCCGCCTACGGTATCCCCGTGATTCTACACACGGATCACTGCGCGAAGAAGCTCCTCCCGTGGTTGGATGGTATGCTTGCTGAGGATGAGCGCTACTTCAAGGAGCACGGCGAGCCTCTGTTCAGCTCTCACATGATCGATCTGAGTGAAGAGGAGGTTGATTGGAATATCTCGACCACCGCCAAGTACTTGGAGCGGGCAGCTCCGATGAAGCAGTGGCTTGAAATGGTGAGTGGCTCCTTTGCTCCCAACTTTTGCATCTGGCAAGCGGTCATCCCGGTCCTGCGTCAAGCTTCAACCAGCTCCAGGGCGCGGTGAAAGCCGCGCGAAGCAGAGGCTGTTCTGATCTCGATTCGTCACCGTTGGATCCGAGACTAATCGTCATGACAGGAAATTGGTATCACCGGCGGCGAAGAGGATGGCGTGAACAACGAGGATGTCGACAATAACTCGCTCTACACCCAGCCGGAGGACATCTACAACATCTACGCCGCCCTCTCCAAGATCAGCCCCTACTTCAGTATCGCGGCAGGTTTCGGCAACGTCCACGGTGTCTACAAGCCCGGCAACGTGCGCCTCCACCCCGAACTCCTCGGCAAGCATCAGGCCTACGTCAAGGAGAAGATCGGCAGCAAGGATGACAAGCCCGTCTACCTCGTCTTCCACGGCGGATCCGGATCCAGCAAGCAGGAGTACCTCGATGCCATCTCGTACGGTGTCGTCAAGGTCAACCTCGACACGGATCTGCAGTACGCCTACATGGCCGGTATCCGTGACTACATACTCGGCAAGCAGGATTACCTCAAGACTGCCGTTGGCAACCCGGACGGCGAGGATAAGCCGAACAAGAAATACTTTGACCCGCGTGTCTGGGTGCGCGAGGGCGAGAAGAGCATGAGCAAGCGGGTCGCCGAAGGCTTGAAGGACTTCAACACCGCCGGCCAGTTATAAAGGCGGATATCGCCGATGACCGAACGTATAACAGCAATTCGGCAATGAAAGGCCTGGAAAATTGCTATCCCGGTTCAAGTTCAGGCACCCCGATGGACGTACTTCATTGACCTGACAGGAACATCATCATGTGCATCTCTGCGTGCTTGGACAGATCTTGTGGCTTGCATCAATTCGTCCAGCTCAGAGAGTTCTAGATCGGTTAACGGGCCATTAACACAGCCCGGCTTCATCACCACATGTTTTAACATCAGTTTCTACACGTTATTCCCACAAGAGATTCCTAAGGTGCGATGCATCACACACAACCTTCGCAGTGAAATGGAGCAGTGCATGCATTTGGGTATTTATGACACATGTAAGGTGACCTCGCTTCCTTTCCTTCTTGTTGCTGGTCCAAATCTGCTTGGTGACCTATGTATGAATAATGCCTCGATGTGTTTCGCACCAAGTCTCTGTCATGATCTCCACTGAAACGCCGCCAATCAAAAAATCTCGACCTCGTGTGACCTCATGATGTGCTTGCGAGAAAGCTGACCAAAACTCCGTTGCTGGTTATGCTTTGAAAGACACTCACCCCATTACCACCCAATCAAATGCATCGATACTACACAAACTCCATATCATAATTTGGCGGAACCTTTTGTACCAGCCAATCACCCGGTACCGCTCTCAATGTCATGCTTCCTCATGCTTCCTCGTGTTCGCTCTCGTCGCTCGACTCGTCTTTTTCGCCGCTCAACTCCCTTGGCAGCGGCCGATCCCTCAAGAAGACATGCGGCCGGCCCGGCTCGGTTATCTGCAAAAGCACATTACCCAGGTCCCGAAAGTTGACAGGCTTGGGACTGTAGTGAGTGAAGCCAGCGTCGGCACTCGCATGCCAACCCTCCTTGACCGTGTTTGCGCTCAGGCTGACCGTTGGTACGGGCGGGTAACCCATCTGTGTCTCCCACGCTCGTATGCGACGAACCATATCATAGCCTCCGACCAGGGGCATCTCGATGTCGCTGACAATCACGCTGTACCACATTGGCGGGCGTGCAAACAACAGATCCAGACACTCCTGGCCATTCCACGCACACTCAACCTCCAGGCCACAAATTTTGTGGAGAAAGTTGGTGAGCACATTCATTTGCACCCGATTGTCTTCCACGGCCAAGATTCGTAATTGACGAGTTCCCAACACTTGTTTGAAAAGGGCATAGCTCTCTTTTTGAAGTCTCTTTTCCTCCTTTCGTTTTGTCGTCAGAGCATCGTCTGCGTTAGCTTCGTTCTCCTTCAGTGGATCAAAAACTTTGCACAGCTTGTACGTATGACAAGGGCGCTGCAGGACTATAAGCTTCTCCTGCCGTTGAAGTGCCCGGATATCCAACTCGGGCCGAAGATCCTTGAGCGATCGTAATTGTGTTTGATCTGTGATCAGCACAAGTGCAGTGTGCATGTGTTGGTCAGATGCTATGACTCTATCAACAAACTCCAGCGCTTCAGCGTCACGGGTCGTGCGAACAACAACATGGGTGAACGTTACTGCGTCTTCTCCAGACAGTAAACCTAGAGCCCGTCCCAGGCTCGCTTCTGCTGTGGTCTGACAGGGGACGCTTTTAGGCACAACATGTTGGATCTGAGCAGCTGTGATCCGCCGAGCATTTTCGACGGGGCAATAGAGTAGAAGCGAGTACATTGGCGGTCTAAAGGTGACGCTCTCGATACTGGGAGTGACACCTTCGTTGCTAGGGCGAAGCGTGTCTGTGCACGGCGGCAAGCTCGACTTCTCCGATGATGCTTCACTGGTGTCCGGCAGAGTGAGCTTCATTGTTGCAGGCCTAGCGTCGTTCGTAGAGACGGAGCTCGCAGAATTTATCGATCGAGCAAAAGTTGCGGAGATTCCAGACAGTACAGAGCTACCTGCAGAGGATACTGCGGGAGAAGTGAGCGTTGAAGAGCTCGGAAGCCTGGCAGTGCTAGAAGGCGGTCCTTTGTGAGCGCTGACAGGGCTTCCGGGAGCTCCTGATATTGCCCTCACAAATGGCGCAGTAGACCTCATTGGAGAAGTTGGTTCGATGCTGGCAAGCGAGGGAGATCTGGGGACCCCGCTGCCGAATGCTGGGCCGGCATGATGTTGCAGACCTTCAAGCACTTTTGATGTGGTTTTGTGCTTTGGTCTGTCTTTCCGCAACTTGAAGCGACAGAAAAACTCGAAACATGCCCCTCGGCCAAGCTCACCACTAGCAGTGATTCGTCCGCCGTGAAGCTCAACCATCGTCTTGCAAAGAATCAGTCCCAGACCAGTCCCGCCGATATCTTTGTCGTTGCGTCGCTTTATCTGGCTGTATTCCTTGAAAAGGAGATCCTTGTCTTGCTCCGTGAATCCTTTGCCCGTGTCGTGAATTTTCCATTGCACATAGCGCTCGTTCTCGCCGAGCTGTGGCACGTCGAAAGGTGGAAAATGCAGCACGTCGCAGGATATCCAGATCTCGCCTTGTGGCGTGAATTTGACAGCATTGTTGACAAGATTGAGCAAAACCTGACGGATCCGGCCAGAGTCACCCCGCACGTATTGCGGCACTCGCTCGTCGAACTCGGCGGACAATTCAAGTTTCTTCTCCGCTGTCCGCGAATTGAGCTGATCCAAGACATTCTCGGTGATTTCACGTGGCGAGAAGGTGTGGATCGACAAAGTCAGCATGTTTGCCTCAGCTTTGCTGAGATCTAGGATGTCGTTGATGAGTTCGCTCATATTCGTGGCAGCGTCTTTTGCGCCATGCGCCCATTCATAGGCCTCCTCGGCAAGACCCGTATTTATCAGGAATTGTAGGTTGCCAATTATTCCGTTAAGTGGCGTCCTGATCTCGTGAGACATTGAGCTCAGATATGACATTTTGGACTTAACTTCCTGTGCGAGCTTCGTGTTCGCGTCCTCGAGGGCTACCTTGGCATCCTGCATTCGAGCTTCAGTGAGCTTCTGGGAAGTGATATCCGTGCAAGCAATAAACCATTGCGCTTCGCCGTTGCCAAAATTGACCGCATCCATGTATGATCCGGAAACCACGTGCCATCTGTACTCGCCAGTCTTGCTTTTCAGGCGAAGTTCGGTCGAAATGGAGAGGTTGCCTTGTCCGTCTGTCTCGCACATGACGATTCCGTCCTCAGTCAACTGGCGCAAAAGCTCGCTTTCCAGGCCGAGAATCTTAGCCGCATCACCACCTGGACTTGGCTTTGGGCGAGCGGTGAGCTCGGTAACATTAGTACCGTCAGAGTCGTGTGACGAAGTCGTCGAGGTTCCTGAGTCGTGTCGAAACAGCGGATTCCTCGACCCGGGGCCGGTTGCTTCGGTCGCGGAAGGACTTGCGCTGAAACCTGGGAACCGGCACTTCTTCAAGTCGTCAGCATGAACGTGGTCCAGGAAGCCAAAGCCCAATGCCTCCTCTGTGCTCTGACCGGAGTAAGATAGCCATTGCGTGTTGGCAAAGGTCACACCCGCAGGAACGTGAGCAGCAAAGACAATGACCGGTAGGGAATTTGCCAAGGCTCGATACTTGGCCTCTGATGTGCGGTACATCTTGGCCTTCAAGGCGGATTGCTCGTCTTCATGCTGCTCATGTATATCCATTGCTTGACCATGGAAAAATTTCGTAGCACCATGGCGGTCTTTGATCGGAATTATGCGTACATGGAACCATCGATACTGTCCATTAAAGCGCTTGAGACGGCAACTGTAGGCAAATTGGTCTCCGGTCTGCAGCGCCTTCGCCCACTCGTTCCGAAAAGCCTGTCTTTCTTTTGGAAGAATGCTCTCCCAGAAGTCACTGTCAAGCTCTTCTCCTTGAGACTGCCTGTATACCAAGAATTTGGCGTTAGCCCAAAGGATCGAGCCATCATGGCCTGCAGCGATCCACTGCTGCGTAGCTCCGTTATCGATCATAGTTTTGAGCATGTTATTCCCGGGCTGAATGGCGGTATGAGTCTGGATTGATGTGTATGGTGTGCCTGGTTGTGATAGCTCTGCGGGGCCAGCTTCTGTAGGCTGAACGGCAGCAATCGCAGTTGGCAGAGCAGGATGCGTCGCGGCAAAGCTGGCTCCTCCAGAGTGCAATTTCGTCTTATGCTTTTCCTCCCTCTTCTTCAGGTCACTCTTTGCAGCCGCCAACTTGGCCGCCGAGGCCGCCGTGTCATCCGCCTTTGGCTTCTGTTCTTTCTTTGGTGCTTCTCTTGCGGCTTCCTGAACAAAATAGCTCTCGCCGACTTCCAACGCAGCGGATGGTGTTTTTGGCGTATTAGGACGACCCGTTCTCTTTGGATCCACAGCGACAAAGCCTGGTGTCACAGCTGGTCGAGACTCTTCGACGGCAACTTCCGACGGACTGCTGGGATACTTCGAACCTTGACTGGTGGTGCTAGTGGGTGAAAGAGCCCTGCTCAAGCTACCTGCATCCTCAAAGTCGCGGTCCGTAAAAAATTGGGAAGCATCGGATTGCTCAGTCCCGAGACTAATTTCGGAGGCCATCCCAGCGCCCATGCGTCGTTTTCTGGACAAGGTTTCTATCCGGTTGGCCATACTTGTATGCTGCCGTGCCGTTACAAAGCTCGTAGCTAATAACGGAGCTATCTCGGTCAAGGAGTTGGTCAGATACATCGGATAAGGCACAAAGGGGACAAGTAGCGAAAGGATAGCCACCGGAACTCGCTTGTATCGATCAGCGGAGTGAACCGACTCGTCTACGATACGAGATGCTGTGGAGACCGACGCCGATCGATTCGACTTGGAATCACCAATTGTACTGGTTGTGTCTCGACGACGATCGTTTCGCCGTCGCGTACGTTGCGATACTCGTGTACTTGGATGTATCAATGGAATTTGAATAATTGTTGCTGCTTTGTCGGTGCCAATCGCCGGTATCTGGCCCGAGCTGGTTTGTTCTCGATCTGCTCGATTCGCAGCCTCCGAATCGAAAGCGGCCTCGTCGATAGTGCCTGTGAGCGGAAAGAAGGGATTTTCGTCCGTTTCAGCACGACCTGCGGGCGAAGGAGCTGGGCTTTGCGACCAAGGTGAAGCCGGAACCTGTTCAAAGTCTTCATAGGGTGCTTCATGCGGGCCCTTCTCCGGGGATTCTTCTAATGTCCGCAAGCTAGACTTGGTCATCTGACTTTTCCCTCTAGGTCCAATCGGAGGCCTTGTTTTGGGATGGGTTTTTGCTGGACCTCTTTTAGAGAGCGATTCTTTTGCGGTCGATCGTTCCTTCTTGAGATCGTCTGCCGGGTCTTGATACTGTCGTGTTAGCAATATTGGCAGACCACGATGAACAACCCTGAAGACCCCAGCGCCGTCGATCAAGGCATCTGCTTCGTTTTCCAGCGGCTGTACCACATCCAAGACCGTGCCCAATGCCCTGTCAATCTGGTATGTGCTATCTATCACATGCCCAGAAAACGCTTGATCATGTTGCTCCAACGATTCTTCGTTAAGCTCCACCGGTAGCTGTTGCCTGTCGGCCGCAGCAGCAGAACTACTGGCTCTGTTATATCTTGGTCGCGAGAGATTACTTTTCGCCTCTGGTTGCGGGTACTTCTCCTTCAAAGGATATCCAGCGTATGAATGGCGCATTTCCAACTTGGGTCGTGCAGATAGCAATGATTGGACGGCAGACTTTGTTGGAGACAGTTCTTCCGGAGGGATCAAAGGACTCTGCGAGGGTCTGAATGCCGATGTCTGGCTGCCAACGTCTTGCTGTCTCGACTTGAAAGACACCTCGGTTAAATTTGAGCGGTCAGAGGTCCGATCATTTGTCATTCTAGAAAAGAGATCGTCCTCAGCAGCCCGATATGTGCCCAGCTGCGCCCATGGCACGTTCTCGATGTCTGTTATGTCCGAGGGGACCGCAAGCGTAGCTCTTTCCGCACCAAAGTTCTCCCTGACAACTTTACAGACACCGTTCCACCAGCCCTGCAAACCTGATTCCGTCTGGATCTCGATGGCCAGTTTGAGGTTGTCGGGGGGCGAGGGAGGTAGTATACCGCTTCCAGATCTCGAGGCCGTACCCATAGCCACCTTCATGTGCCCCGAAGCCTTAAAGTCTTCGGCCAATTTTGCCTTTGCCATTTTGATGGAGGGTGGCTCGACTGTCGGCGACAGGGCGGTAAAGGGTTTGAACTGCTGCTGAACATCCGGAGTCGCAAGAGGAGAGCCGACAGAGACGGTCATGCGAGGAAAGGGATACGCCGGTGTCATCGGAGCCACATAGGGCGTGTTGATGGTGGAGCCTTTGACGGTGACATCAGAGCGAGTTGAAGCGGTGTTCGTAGTGGGAGGAGGCAGCGGACTGGGAGAGGCAAAGGCCTCGTCCATGTCTGGTGTATTTCGCTCTGGCGGTGGGCGATTCGACACATGCCAGCGCCGGCGCCGGCGGGAGGAGTTGAAGGGGATGCACAGCTACGGTGGATAGGGTGCGGCTTGTGGTTAGCCAAATTGGAGCATGGAATGCCGGTGTGCAGCATGCGTCAAGGTCAGATAGCGACAGGCGTGGTGTGGAGGATGGGGGAAGGCGCGGCAAAGTTGGCGGCACTGCAGGGCCTGGAGAGGGCTAGGATGGGCGGGCTATTGAGGAGTATCATGGAGAGGCAGAAAGCAGCAGAGCGTTAGAAGCGCGCGGAGTGATTGTGTGGTGTGTGGTGAGAAGTTGGGTGGACGGGTATGAAGGGCGTCGCCGGCAGCAGCAGCCAGTCAAGGGAAGGCACCACCGAACTCACCTGTTTTGGCGGCTGCGGGATGACGACACGCAAATCCTGCAGCTGAATGCGAGGTAGTAGGTAAAGACGTCAGGCTCGGCGTGCGGCTTTGCTCCAGCAAACGTCCGTCATTCCGCCGCTACCCTGCGAGCCGACTAGGTAGGTAGGTACCTACCCAACTAAGTACCCACCTACTTGCCGACGTACTGAACCACCTCTTTCTGGCTACGGGCCCCGTAAGGCTTCACCCTGTGCTCAAAGCGATATGTATTGTTCTCCCAAACGTCCAGACTTCCTCTGCGCTTTCACCGACGGAGACGCTGAATGCCGGGCGCAGGCGTACCGCACAGTATTGCCTGGCGGCAGGGTGAACGTGACCGCGCCTCCAGCCCGAGTCCGGCGTGATCCGGTCGCCAACTCGTCAGACGAGCGGTCGGAGCGCTATTCTGCACGCGACCAGCTGTTAGCAATGGGCCCTGGATCCCCCACCCGTACCCTGTTGCGAGCATGATTCGGCGTGTGGTCAGCATGCCGACTGAGTGACGAGCTCCACCGGGGCTTTTCGAAGTTTTGGTGGGTGCGCCGCGTGCGCTACATCCCTAACCCCTAACAGGGGCGGCGAAGCCTGAAATCCGGGACACAACCCGCCCTGCCTGACGCAGCAGATCATCCGCTGTCAGAAAAAAGCTAGAAGCTTATTCTGCGAAGACTTCGTTCAAGCACCCCGGCCCGGTCAGAATGACAATGTTATCGTCGCCTCCCTTGCAAGCGACCCAACGCCAACACCGGGCAGACAGCTTCCCTCCGTCCTTCGTCGTCGCACGCACTGCTGCCGCTGCGCCTGTCATCGACCCCCTGGGTATCTGGCTGACCCCGGCTGGCCGGTCGCAAAAGCCTCGTCACAGCAGCACCTGGTCTCGGCAACTTGTCACGGTACAACCATATACGAGCAAAGTCGACCGGCTTGCCGTTCTTCCACCAGCTCTTGACGTGACCCTACCTACCTAGATACGCACGAAGCAACACACTGCGGGTCTTTGGAAGGCCTTCGCAGATGCAGGTACGCATTGCTTAGGAGCTTGCGAGCCTCATCACGCTTGTCTGCCTCTGCTCCCTGGACCCACCCACAAGCGACTGCTCAGCATCGAAGATCTACCTTTACTCTGAGATTGTATCGCTCCCTGCTAGTCATTCGACATCCCACCGAACCCACGTCGTCCCGGTCATAGCGCCTGGTTCGCGCGTCATACTCCAAACGTTTGCCTGTGCTGTTTCGCTTTGCAATATAGAGACGGGCCGTGAGGCAAGGGATGCAGCCAACCTCGCCGCTTGGCATGAGCTGCTACATGTCAGCTTGAATATTCCACTTTCACCTCGGACGAGCCATGGACAGAATTGCTAGCACTGTGGTGCCGTGCCGCTTTCACACCGGACCACCATGACCCAGCATTGTCAAAGGGAAGTTGATTGACTTCCGGCCTCGTTGCGTGGTACGGAACGATGCTAAGCTCGTTCTTGAGGCTATCCCAGAACCGTGCGGCCGCACAAACTGTTCATTCCGTGGCTCGCTATCTAGCCTCAGGCTCGCCGATTCAGGCCAGCTCCCACTTTTGGTGCGTCTCCTTTCCTTCGTCGACTCGCCACTTCACATCTATATCGAGTTGCCTGTCGTTCTCTTCTCGGCGCTCATAGCCGACACTTCCCTCGATTCTTGACCCTTTGCCGACGAGATCTTTGCCTCCAGCTTGGCTCTTCAGTCGGTTGAACAGCAGCACAGCCTGCATCCAATGCGTCGTGTTCTTCGCCGTTGTGTCTTTTCCGGGGCCAGTCGTGAAGGCTACGCCCTTGTTCCAATCTCTTGCTTGCACTCCTTTCTCCATCTTCTCGTCAGGACTTCGGGCAAAGAACATGTCAAACCAGACAGCAAACCCGTCAATATTCTCCACATCCTTCTCCACGCGGGTCTGGAACGTATGGCTGCTGAAGATCGTATCCTGCACCGAGCAGGTGTGAAGCGGCAGCTCCAAGAACGCCGAAGGAGCTCCAACAACGTCCGCTTCAACGAGATTACGAAGCAGGACCTCGTCATATATGCCTTCGAGCATCGCCTGCATCTTGAACCCGTACACGTCGTCCCAGAAGTTGATCCTGTCTGTGACAATATCCGGCACGGAAACTGGTGCCATGAAGATTGTGGCATGGCTGGGCACCATCAATCCACCCTGGACCAGGTACTTGTCCCTGGCATAGATGACCGAATCCAACATGCTCTCATAGAGCAAGGCATAGCCCATCCATTCGCTGACGATGATGTCGACACGCTCGACCGGCAGTGTAACGTCTTCTACCTTCCCATGCAAGCAGATTACAACCTCTTGCAGCTGATTTTCGAAGACATTGGCACGCGCCTTGTTGATGATGTCCGAGTTGTCTACTGCTAGCACCTTCTTCGCGCCAGCCTTTGCGCACATCATCGAAAGAATACCTGTGCCACACCCGACGTCTAAGACTGTCTTGCCAGCAAAGAGGTCTTTGTGGTCATATATGAAGTCTCGGTAAGCGTCCGTCCGTACCGTGTCCTTCAGCATGATGTCGTGGATATCATTGTATGCGTACGACTTGAAATATGCAGTGTCGTTCTCGCGCTTCTCAGCGAGTGCCTTCTCCTTGCGGTTGGCTTGAGTCGTCGACGGCTCCGGCTCGCTATCGGCTTCGGCCAGGGTTCTTTGAGAGAGCAGGCGGAGCTCCGCAATCATTTCCTGGGCGCGGGAAAGCTCCTGCTCTAGGTTTGCAATCTTCGAGTCGGACGCCTCCACTTGTCCAGAGCTAGTAGCCGCATTCTCGTCTTCCTCATCGAGATCTCCAAGGCTGAATAGCACCGCATCGTCTTCGAGGACCGGCTGTAAATACTTATCGTCGGCGAAGTCATCTGCTTTGAAGACTGTAGGCAACGTCTTGCCTGCTTTGACCTCGGAACGGACAAAGTTGACCAACTTGATGGTGCCAAGAAAGTCGAGCCCTGTGCGAATGTCAGATTTTAGGATCGTGCCGATTATTGATCGACCTCGCTTACCATGCGCTTTTTTGACCTCGCGCAGGTCAAAGTTATGCTTCTTCAGATCGTAAGCCGTCAGTGCCGAGAGGGACGGCAGCGTCGTCTCATCGAATAGGCTTTGGAAAGCTACGACTTCCTCCTCATCAGGTTCGGCATCTTCCCAACCCTCGTCATCCTTCGCATCGATGTTGAGAGGGTCGAAGCTATCACTTGCGCTGTCGCTGAGGTCGTCATCGCGATTGTCGCTGCTGCGGTGGCTCATTTTGTGTTATGTACTGAGCCAAGACCCTCGCCTCACGGTCAAAAGCTGAACGGTAAAAGTGAAAAGAAAAAAAACAGTTTCAATCTTTGGTTCTGTCGCGACTGCAATGAGTCGGCACAACAAGGTCCAGTAGTTCTGCCTTTGTAGTGATTACAGGATACGGGTTTTCACCACACAACAGGGTTGGATCGTGTCTCACAATTTGCGTCAAACCAAGTCCGCGTGGTGAGGTTTCAGCCCAGTAAAATCTGAGGCTCTGGTTTGAGATTGAATGTTCCTGGCGGGGCTCACAGGGATGTCGCTCCGACGGGCCTCCACTTCAGTGCACTACCCGTGGACAGTCAAGCGACCCCATCCAGTGTCGATGAGCGTGCCCAATTAACCCATACTTCACTGCCCAAAGTAATTCCTATCGACGCGAGGTGGGTCTCTCGTCATGACACTCATCTCTTCACCTTCAGCTCTGTCCCTATAGTAATGGGGAATCAGGGACATCCTGAGATTCACCCCACTTATCTTCCGCCTCAGTCTCGAGTCTCCGCTGCCGAGCTGGCCTAGGTCGCCGAAATGTCTCTGCTCTTCAGCAAAAGCGGCCCTACCATTCGATCCGACGATGTACAGAATGCTTGTGAACACATGCGTGCTTGGAGGGAGAAGGGACTGGACGACAAGGTGAGGCGGCTGCTTGCTATGGGACTCGACAACGAACGTGGCTGACTTCGGTGGTAGGACACTAAGAAGGTTTCCGAGATCATTGCACGGATGAAGGTGGTGCTGCAAGGGACAACAGGTGGGTTGGAGTGCCAGAGACACATTCGAAGCAATAAGCCCTGACGTACCCGACAAACAGAACGGGATAGCGACCCAGCCCAAATTGACGAACTCGTCAACAGCATAATTCAACATGACCTCCTCCACGACCTCGCCTCCACAATCCACCTTTTCCCCTTCGAAGCGCGCAAAGACGCTCAAATCATCTTCACCTGCACCATTCGATGGAAGAAGACTCAAGACCCCGACCGCCTGCCCGCTGCCGTCGAGCACATTCTGGTGGAGCGCCCGGAAGTCATTGGTGCACTATGCCGCTGCTACGACCACAAAGCCTCCATTGTGCAGTGCGGAAACATGCTTCGGGAAGCTCTCAAACAAGAAGACATCACAATCCTCATCCTTTACGACGAGCCGCCCGCTCGCTTCGATATCAACGCCATCCAAGATCAGCAGCCCTCGAACGGCAGAGGCTTGTTCTGGCAATTCTTCGGCTGGATCGAAGCGCCGAGTTTCGAAATCAGCGCGGATGCCTTCACGACCTTTCGGGAGATTTTGACGAAGCACAAACAGCTGGTGGTTCACTGGTTAAGCATCAATTTCGACATGTTCTTCGAGCGGTATGCAGAGACGCTGATGAAGAGCCAGAGCTACGTGACCAAGAGACAGAGCATCAAGTTGCTAGGAGAAATACTTCTGGAGCGCACAAATTACCCGGTCATGACCAGATACGTCGACAACCCGGATTATCTCAAGACGTGCATGAACTTGCTGAGGGATGACCGAAAAATGGTCCAATATGAAGGGTTCCACGTTTTCAAGGTGAGGCCTCAGCGCGCACTCCGACGAGATGACTGACATTGGCTAACGATGTGCGCCAGGTCTTCGTTGCCAATCCTAACAAGGCTGTTGCCGTGCAGAGGATTCTGATCAACAACAGAGAGAAGCTGCTGAAGTTCTTACCGAATTTTCTGGCCGAGAGAACGGAGGACCAGCAGTTCAAGGACGAGAAGCTGTTTCTGATAAGGCAGATAGAAGCATTACCACAGCAACCAGTCGAGCCTCCGCCGAGGTAGTCACCAGTGACCCGGCGATATTGCCAGGACCGAACTTTGCCTCTCAGCGGGGCGAGACTTTGGTATATGACGCGACGGAGTCGGCAGAATTGTGTTCTGAGCTCTATGCTGGTTTATGCGGAAGCACCGAGCACTGTGAAGGGATTCTGGAATACACATACATCGATTGGCGACGGCGTTGGGGCTCAAAACAGCAATGTCTAGCCAGTGGCGTCTTTTGGTTTCTTTGCCTTGGACAATCGACAAAAGCTCGAAACAAGCAATTTTAGCATATAGTATCGATTTCGGAGCGCAAATAAGCGCGAGCATTTCCAAAACCAGCTTACATGTGATAGAATGGAAGCTTTCGGTATTACCCTAGTTCAACGTGTATTCATTAAGGCGCGCGATCGCACTTTTAGTCACGAGCATGGCATAATAATACTTAGTGACTACAGGATGGAAGTGAGACGTCAGGCGCATTATGTCATTAATGCTTCCGACCCTGATGCTTGTTCCTCCTGCATTTACCAGCATGTCTATCGAGACATAAAAGATGATGCCAAAACCTGCGCCTGCACCTTTCCAGCTATGCAGTCAGCGATGGAAACTTCAAATGCCATTCCCCACGCAACATTGCTCTGATGCCAAACTTTGCAGAAGAAGACACGCCCATTTTCACCCTAATGCTTCTGCCTCTTCGCATTCACTGCTTTCCAGGATTGTGGTCCGTCTTCGGTACAGTTTCTAAGCCGTATTCGTTCCATTCAACCTCGCCTCCACGGCTTCGAGAGCCACTGCATCGGTCGCACTTGGTCTACCGTTCAAGAACGCGACGGTCGCAATGACGTCGCTCGGTTCAAGGAGGTGCCAGTACGCCAACGTCTTTTTGCTGCTAGCCCCAACCGTACAGCTGAAGACCGTTTCGCGGGGCAGGCCACTGTTCATTAGGGAGCGGAACATGTCCTCGTCGGTCAAGTCGTCTCCGAGACACAACACAAAGTCCGGACCCGTCTGGTCGACGGAAGCGTTTGGGCTCGCGCCTTCTCGATAGCTTTCGACGAGGCGCTTTGCAATCTCGCCCTTGTTGACGAAGCGCGGACGGACCTCGAGATTGGCTTTGCCGTTCATGACCTCCACGTCCCATTGCTTGGCGACGGTCTGCTCGAGCACCTTTCGGCATTCTCTTGCTTGGAAGGCGCCGAACTCCGGGTCGGTGCGGCGGTAGTGCCAGGTAAGTGCAATTTTCTTGCGCTCGATAAAGGAGCCCTGCGTGCGGTCTGTGTAGTATTGGAAGACTTTCAAGACCTCGGACTGCCAGGCCATATCGATCGTCTCCGTCAAATTCTCCCAGTTGTCGGATTGCGGATGACGAATGAAGCTGCCGTGCTCCGCAGATAGACCAAGTTCTGGGATGTGCCCCCACCATTCGGCCAGGAAGTTTTGGTCTCGACCGGATATGATCCAAACATTGTTCCTCGGGTCTTGTGCAAGCTTTTTGATGGTTCGAATCACTCGATCAGATGGTACTGCCGCCTGAGGGTCTTTGACGATCGGTGTTAGTGTGCCATCGTAGTCGAACATGAAGAGACGACGCTTTGCTGTTCGGTACTGCAGCAACAATTCGACTTTGTTGAGCAGGGGTGTGGCAATTGACTGGTTGAATGTGTTTAGATTTATCAGAAGGCTGTCTAGGTAAGATTGCGACCAGGCCTGAACGGTCTCGGTTGTGACGCAGTGATATAGTTTTTGGTGTTGGCTGGCCTTTTCCTTTGGTGATCTTACCAAGGCTTCATGAATCTCACTCGCGACGCCATCTAGATCCCACGGATTCACATGGTTGGCACCTTTAGACATTGTAAGTTTGGTTGCTGTTCCGGAGAACTCGGACAATATGAGTGGGCCATGATTGTCCCTTTGTGCTATGACGAATTCCAAAGCAGTCGTGTTCATTCCGTCACGTACGCTAGTGACAAGACCAACGTCAGCAATTCGAAGCAGAGCAAAATATTCTTGTCGTGACAAGTGCTGAGGGAAATGGATGACTGGAGTGTAGTTGATGTTGCCGTATAGACCATTGATGTGAGCGACCAAGCCGGAGACCTTCTTGTCAATCTTGTTTTCGATGTCTTCTTTGCCTTCCTCGATACTGATTGGGTTTGTGATCTGTATCAGCACAACCTTTCCCCTCCATTCAGGGCGCTGTCGGAGGAAGACCTCGTATGCCATGAGTTTCTGAGAGACACCACGGACCGTGTCTAGGCGGTCTCGGCCGACTATTATTTTCATGTTGGAGTACTGCTCTCGGATGTTCTTTGCCATCTCATCAATCTCCTTCCCACTGAAAGCCTCACTTTCGACCATCTTTGTATCGATGCCGACTGGAAAGTAATCAACAGCAATGTGGGCACCATACGCATCGATACCCGAGCTAAGTGCATCAAACCCACACACACGGCTGGCACAAGAAGAGAAGTGTCTCGCATAGTTGAAGCTCTGGAAGCCCACCATATTCGCCCCTAAAGGACCAGTGATCAGTTGTTTCCGAGGAGGCAAGCACCTGAACAGCTCGCTCGTTGGAAAGGGGGTGTGAAGGAAGAAGCCGATGTAGATGTTGGGTATCCGTTGTCGAAGCAAGCTGGGCAGTAGCATGAGATGGTAGTCGTGGACCCAGACAATATCGCCGGGCTGGTAGACTTCAAGGATGCGATCGGCAAATTTCTGGTTCATGCGACAATAGTCAGCCCACCACTTGCGCTCACTTCGGCCATCGGTCGGCACGCTCATCTTGTAGTGAAACAGCGTGTACAGCTCGCTCTCGGCGAATCGGCGCCAACGATACTGGTCTGTCAGGACAATGGCATCTTTGCTCTCTTCAGCCTCGTCATATAGCCATACAGGAACAGTGCGAACAGCTGGGTCATTCCACAGCTTGCTCTCGAGTTCTTGCCTGTTTCGCTTCGTGAGTCGCACTCCTTCTGTGGGTTGTTCGGCGCGTTCTCTAGGCACAGATTTGAGGGGCACCGGGGCAGATCCGGGATTCATAAACGTGGACTGCGCTCTTGCCAGATCAGGCCGACCAACGGAGCTCAGATCTGGTTGTTGGGATGATCTCGACTCGATCTCGCCCGTCCATGCGACCAAAGTGTGATGCCAGTTGGAGTCCGGACGGGAGAGATTTACAAAATGATCAAAGAGTGCTGAAGTACCTCGCCGCTGGCTGAGATCCTGAAGCTGTTAGTGATTCTGCAGAGGCACGTGACCGAGCACAGGCTGACATACCCATTCTGACTGGCTGCCGAAGCCCAGTGCATATCTGATACAAATGCTAGCGCTGATGATACGGCCACTGAGCTGGAGGTTGGGAAGTCGGTCTCGCGGGAGCTGTGGCTCTGGCAAAGGCTTGGTGCTCGTCTGCTTTTGAGCGACGGCGATAGTAGCCTGCCGCAAGAGCGTGGTTTCCTTCATGATCTGGTTGTTGCTCGGGGTTGGTGACTCGGACGGGGTAAGGGGGAAATAGGAATGATCGGTGGTTTGAAAGTGATCGATATAGGGCGTAGGGGCACGGTTGCTTTCGTAGGTCTCGAGATCAAATTTGGGCGTGGGCGTGTCGACGACCATGTTTGCAGCGCAAATAATCCAAGTCGTTGCACAAAGCCGGAGGTGGTGTGGCAGAGATTTCTGGCTGGCCGTTGGGCGACTCTTGGGTGACTAGCAGGAGCTACCGCGTGCAGAGGCTATTCGCTGTGATGCCGAACTGCAGCTGTAGCTCGCGACGCGGACCGGGTAGTCTGGCTGCTAGCCCTCGGAGTGTACGGAGGGGAGGAGTGTCTCGCTTCGTCCGACTGGCGACTCCAAGCGTGTCACGAAGCTGATGGTGATGTTGCTTTTGAGGAGCAGGATCAGCCTGCCAGACCCCGCCACACAGTGTCAGAGGCCGATGGGCAGCACGAGGAGGTCGAGAAGGCTGCAGGCGATGCAGCTCGGCTGGTTCGGCGGCTGTCAGAGAGAAGGTTAAATGAAAGGTAGACGGATGACAGGGTGCGGGTGGTGCCAACGAGGAAAAGATTGAGCCACTGCTGGGAGGTGGTCTAGTATCCAACACGGCTCCGCGATGCTGATTCGAGGGCGGATGCAATAATAGTTGTAGCAGCAGAAACGAGCATCGGCAATTTCATGGGCCACCGCAGGGCTACGACATGGCAGTCACGACTGCTGACAACCCCTGCGTTTTTCGCGCTTCCATCGTCCTGGAATTGTGGCCGAAGTGGGGACCGTGAAGTGGGTGAGCGGACATGGCGGACGACAGAGTGACACTGAGTTTTGCCCTTTTCACTCCACCAACGCGGCATCGACGTATACTGGCGAAGCTACGGGCATCCCTCGTAGTACCTTACTGACTGTCATTGTTACTTACGTCCATAGTCTACTCCACCAGCTGAATGTGACACGTCTGAAACAGGCCTGCGATGGGCCGGGGGCAAGTCTGCGCGTATGCATCTGCTTCTGCAAATGTCATCGACGACTCAACTCAGCTAAGTATTGGTTCCAGACCAGAGCATGCATCATCGTACTGCCGGTTTGTTACTTTGGCTTGAGTTTATGCTTCTTCCACGTGCGCACGGCGACTTTCCACGCTGTAGCTGCTCACCTTGCTTGGCGCGACTCTTCAACTTCACAGCTTCTCGTCTCCCCCCTCGCGCCGAATTCACTTCATCCCCAGCTTGCGACAGCAACGCCCGAGACGTTCGACATTCCGTTCTCCCGCTGACTCGCTCCTGGCCTTCGGCATCCGTTCTTCTTGCGTCCCTCAAAGGTGCATGAGCCTGTCGGTTTCAGCAACTCGCCGGCTGGCTTCGCCTGCTTCTGCAGCACATTTCGATCATGCCCCTCCTTTCCTTCGTCCACTTGTCCCTTTCCGCTCGCCAGTCTTTCGTATAAGACGCTCAGAATCATCCGCCGCGTCTGCACCGCCAGAACAGTCGGCACAATCTGAGCCCGGCAATCGCCACCCCGAGCACGACAGCCACAGCGTCGAACCATCGCCTGAAAGTCCGACACCGTTTCGTCAAGCGGTTCAAAAAGCAAGATGGCCGGAGCGCGTGAAGGCGGGGGATCTCCAGGGAACTCTTGAAGCACACAGAGCTGCGAATCGTGCGTCCGTCATCCGCAAGGTGCCGGCAGTTGGCGATAGACCCGAGAGTGCTGCACAAAAGCCGCCCGAGGCTCTGCCAGACACAAATGCCGACAACAAGAGCCAAGATGGCTCTGACCTCGATGCCCTGCTTGAAAGCGTAGGTGGGAAGCCTTTCGTCAGTGATCGCGATGCCAGAAAGATCTTGTCGGCCTTGCGCACAGAGCGGGCGTCTACAAAGTCCTCACCAAGCACGGCGGCGGCAGCAGAAAGGATAAGCTTGCAGCTTCAAGCCGAATGGCGATTCCGGCCAGGATTTGAGCAGATCCAGGCTCGCACAACTGGTCCATGGATATCTATAGCTTGGTATAACGTTACTGACGTCCGCGTCCGTATCGAACAAGAGCTGTTGGCGTTCACGTCCTACCTCCAGCCCAACGAACGCGAGCGTCAATCGGCAGCAGATTCATACGAGTATATAGCTGGAAAAATTGGACTGCGCATGATGTCGCTGGAGATACACCCTCATGGGTCCCGCGCTACAGGACTGGCAGAAGCCACCTCGGATGTCGACATCTGTCTGGTGCATACACTATTCGATAGGCAGAAGGGGAGAGGTCCCAGTGCTAGTCACCCAGAAGCCAGGAAACTCGGGGTATTGGCTTTGAAACAACTTCGACACATCTTTTCTCACGATGAGCGAATCGAATTCAAAGCCTACGTTCCTGCTCTGGTGCCAGTCGCGATCCTGCATGACAAGACGAGTGACCTCGAGGTCCAGGTCATTGCAAATGCTTCGACTCGGGCGACAGTGGAAGCAACAAAACACGCCATGCAGTCTCATCCTCAAATCGTTCCAATCTACATGGTTCTTCGCCAAGCCTTCCGGATGCGTGGCCTGTTCAACGTCCAAGCAGGCTATTTTGGTAGCTATCAGCTATTCATGATGATCACTGCAGCACTCAACCATGATCCTGCGCCATCGCGTGATCTTGCCACTGCCTTTGAAAATGTGCTCGGCTTTTGGGCAAACGCGGATCTTAGCTCGAATGGCTTTACTGTGCAGCCGCAGTTGATCTTCAACAAATGGGAGCAGGGTGCGGTGCAAAAGCTGCGGCAAGCATATCCGCACGACTACCATCTCGACGGCGTTTCCCATTTGATCGACGAAAGCAATCAGCGAAGGTCTGAAAAACTTGGCAGCACTCTGACCCGGCGTCTTTCGAGTCATTCAGAAAACTGGCACGAGGGAATGCTGGTGCTGCAAGATCCTGCCAATCCCACGAACGATCTTGGCAAGAAATGCTATCGTATCCAGGACGTCATGGAGGTCTGGCGAATTCTAAGGAGGAATTATCTATCAAGCCTTCATGATTGGCGGAATTCAACCGAAGAACAGCGAAGGGATAGCGACAAGCTGCTTCTGGAGCCATTCATAATGGGAAATTACACGAATTTCGATGCCAAACGTCAGCAGCTTGGTGGAGGATTACTTCGGTGAAAGGTGTTGCTTCCAGGGACCACGTCAAAACACATGGCCTGTAGATGGTGGGCACGAGAGTGCAGCCACAGTATCTTTTGCATTTACGCTTCTAGAGCGATGGTTGCGCCTTCAGTCTTCCGCACTCCATAATGGAGGTGGAAGGAATAATAGAAAAGCAGTGTCAAGTAACACTCCATATAATTCCGAATGGTTTGGCTTGAGTGCTCGAACAAGTACCTACATGGCTGATCATTTGCACAGCTATCTTTTCAAGTGCCTAGCTGAGCAATTGCGTGAGTACTTGACACAGTCTTTGACGAAGTTCCAATACATCGTTGACAGCCAAATGCTTAGGTTGATCTCCAACTGAAAAGACTGACAAGCACCGGATCATATATCTGGTCAAACGTCCAGCCATGAAGACATTCAAGCACGTCGAGTCGTAGATCGCCGAGCCAAGTGCGGTGGGGAAACGAGGGCACACTTCCTCGTCCAGCAGCGTATGCAGTTGGCCACTTTCTGCAAGGGGCATTGATGACCTCGCTCGGCGAGACCTTGGGGATTATCACAATGTCATGCTGCTAAAACCGTGCCTGCTCACCGCCTCGCGACAAAAGGACGGTACGGCTGAAGAAACGAACGGCAGCACTGCGGGTCTGCCGATGATATAATAAGCTGACGGCCGCCAGTCTCACGCTCTCCTATTGATGCATTCTTGCTGATTTCCAAGGTCTGCTTTTTTTCTTTTCTTACTGACGTCTGCCCTGAGATCCTAGGACGCAATTCCTGGCGTCCTCCTCGATCGGTCAGCAACAATGCTCGTCGCAGGTTCTCACATCGTACACCTCGAGCGACTGACAGCCAAACGAAAGCGTTTCTCACGTGCATGGGCTGTCCGAGGCCCGAGGGAACACCCTGCAGTCAGGTAAGCCATTCACGACTTCTTCTCGACGCAAAAGCGACATGTTCTCGCAGCTCGAGGCAATGAATCGGCGATACTTCCGACTTTTCAGCCGGCGTCTGCGTAGCGTCCAAGCCGCCAGTCGACGGAGCAGCGTCTCTGCACGGACGAAACTTCTTGGGAATCAGGGCGCTCAATCACGCTTCGTCGTTCGGGGCGCACGCAGCGGGCCGACTCAGCGCCATGGAAGCGGGCTGCTGTGGGTTGGGCAGCCCGGCATAAGCTCGTCAAGAAAACGAAGCAGAGACGGCCAGTCGGAGCGACTCGAGACGCGAATTTGTACCTCGACGACCTACAGTACATGGTCTGCTCAGATACATCGCCTGGCTGCATTGCATGCTTTCGCACGAGGCCACCCGCCCTCCACATCGCCAAACTCCAAAGTCGCGCAGGCCGTCTCTCATCGGTCCACTCGTCGCCGCCGAGTAACTGGACATTACTCATGCGGTGGCCGGTACCAATGTCAAGATCATCGAACCAACCCGGCCGGGGTTGACCAGGTCAAGCCCCAGATTCCATTTTCTGTGGCTTCCCGCACAGCTGTCGCATCGCCAGATTTCTGCTCAGCAAAAGCACAGGGGTCCAATTCGCTCTCTGACGTGGCTGCGTGGGATTGCACTGATGGTGAAAGCAAAATCATCATTCTACGTACTCTCTGCATGCCACCGCTGCATCCGCCGCTTTCCGGCCTCGCTCCTCCTTGCTCTGCTGCCCAAATGCTCCGATCACACTTGTCAAGCTGCTATCCACCGAGTCTGTGCCCAATTGGGCCTCTATGCCATCTTATCTGCCAACTATGTCGTCGCCGATGGACTCACTTGGCTTCGAGTCCCGGCACTACACCCTCTTGCCCTGAGGTCGACCGACCATCTCTGCCCTACCAACCTCTCCAATCTTGCATCCATCCCCAGTTCTTCGTCTAGGCCCCTGCCCTCACCTCTACTTTGTTGGCCTAGCTACAAGTCATCTCCACAGTCTTGTCACACTGCATTCGCATTGGTCGCTCGGCCAGACTTGCTCTCATTGGGGGCTAACCTGCCTTTCAATCTCTTCTCACCTACACCATTTGTCGCTCTGCACCTTGTATCATTATTTCCCACCTAATCCACCACCCAAATCATTAAGCAGTAGTCCGTGGGTATGAAGAGAGTCGACGCCCTGCAGGTGTAGAAGTTCGAGCTCTCGTCGAGTGACACTCCGTGTGCTCACCCTCTCCAGGGACTCACCTCTGCTCGCCGGATAATACCGACTGGCCACACCTTCTATCCCACCTGTAGCAACGCATTATCGGTGCGAATTTGAGCACCATTCAGTATGGCACCCAAGCCAAAATACGCAGCGCCTCCCGTCTGGTCATATCAACAGTTCAACTACGACAACGTCAAGTTCACCAACATCCCTCTATGGGAGGCAAACAAGAAGCCGAGGAAGTACGCTTTCGAAGATGATGCAAAGGACGATGACAGTGACGCGGAAACTGGCTCCGATTCGTCGGAAGCAGCTGATGCCGAGCCCAAGGAGGAGCCGTCACCAGCTGCCTCCGAGTCCCCGTCTGTTGATGCAAGCGGTGATGGCGGTGGCGACGGCGAAGCCAAGGATGGCGAGGATGACAACAATGGTATTGCAAATGTCGCCTGTCGCATGAATGACCTCGAAGCTAATGCCAAACAGGTACGGAGAGCACAGAGACAAAGCCTACAGCCGACGAGACGTCGCCGCCCGCCGACGCAGCGCCATTAGACCCTGCCAGTGACGCAAGTACTGCTCCCGATGCCGACACTTCTCCTGAAGAGGGAACTGCGGAAGAGAAGGTGCCAGAAGCAGACACACCGAGTGAAGATGCAACTGCTCCGACAGAGCCCTCGCCAGAGACGTCAGAACCAATAGACCAGAGTCCTGAAGAATCGACGACGGGCGAGGCCGATTCTCCACCTCAAGAAGAAAAGGAACCTGCGGAGGAAGGTGCCAAACCCAAAGATGTCGTGAAGGCAGATGAGGGGGCTGCGGAAGCCTCCAACGCTGAGTCCCCTGTCGAGCAGAAGACGGATCCTGAACCTGATGCGTCTGCACCAGAAGCAACTCCCGCGGCACCAAGTGCAAGTGAAGAGGACAAGGTAGAGGTTCAGGCCGACGATAAGCTTCAGGATTCTCTTGCCCCGGGTGACGCACAATCAGCTGAGCCTGAATCGAACGTGGACGCTCCGCCCCCGGCTCCCACCCCTCCAATCTCGGCCGAAGATGACACTCCGCCAGAACCGAAGCCGGAAAAGCACGTCACTATCGAAGAGCCTTCTAAGTCAAAGAAGTCGAAGCGACCTGGAAAGAAGAGTCGAGAACCAAAGTCCAAATCCAAGTCCAAAAACAAAGACCTCGAGCAGTCCCCAGACCAAGATGTCGACGATGCCGAAGAGACCGTTGTTCTGAAGCAATCAAAGTCAAAGAAAAAGGCGAAGGCATTGATAAGAGAAAGGAAGAAGAAAGGTTCAAGCAAGTCTTCGACGGCCACGGTGGACGAAGGCCCCGTTGAAACGTCGCCACCAGCCCAAGATGCACCAGCTGAGCCTGAAGAGGCCCAGTCAGTCAGTGGCGAAGTCAATGCCTCATCGACCAAGGATTCGAGCCCTTCAGACACACTTGAAAGCACCGGACCCAGCGAGACGCCTGAAGACCGTGCTGACGACAAGGTCTCCACCGAAGCAGAGGAGGTGACCACTGACCCCACTTCCGGCGATGAGCCCAAATCTGAGACCGCAGAAGCGGACAAGGCTGACGAAGTTGACGAGAGCAAAGAAATAGGAGATCCAGATGACGTATCTGTGAAAGATGCTGCAAGCGAACCTGCCGCAGAAGAGCCGAAGACGGAGACTGCCGCCACCGAAGAGCCCACAACCGGCCTTGAAGACCAGCAAGCCGAAGCGACCGAAGCGAAATCAGAGGATGCAAATCTAGATTCTACGGAAAAGAACCCTGAAGAGGCATCAACTGATCCCTCACCCGTTGACGTACCAGAGGCGGAGAACGCATCAGACGACGCAGGGAAGCCCGAGAACACAGCTGAGGCGCCAGCAGAAACTGTCGCAGGAACTAAGGAGGAATCGACCAAACCCGATGCGCAGGATGCAGAAGAAATTACACCGGAAAATGCTCCCGAGCCTGGAGAGGAACCGCAGCCAACTGAACCTCCTTCAGCAACTGCTGGCGCTCCGACCGAGTGTGCGGAGGTACCTGCTCCTGATGACACGATAGTCGAGTCAGATGTCCCAGCTCCTTCGCAAGACGAGCCGGCACCTGCGACCACCGAAACAGAGAATGTCAACGATGCGTCAAACGCTGCGATAAAGGACGCAGCAGAGGATGATAGCGTGGATGGCCCGGTCAACGAGCATCCCGAGGAAAATCCGGCTGGTGGGGACAATGAATCCGAGTAAGTGATATTTCTTCCTCCTATACAGATCTGTGCTCCTGTTGCACACAACATGCGACGACTTTGTCCTTGTAATGACCGACATGTTGTTGAACGTGCGAGTCGACGAGATACTCAACAAAGCTCCTCCGTTTATCGCGGGTACACCCGCTCAGCACCGAGACATGTCTCGCGTTCGGATCGCAGCTGATCACTTACAACCAGGGACCCCACTCCACCCACCACATCTGAAGAAATCGACGATTCCGAGTCTCCTGAGGACAAAACTGCGAAGCTGCCAGGCGCATTGCCCGAATCTGACGAAGAGCCTATGGAGCAAGAGAACAAGGCTGAGGCTAACGACGACAAGGCAGACGACAGCGGAAATACATCCAAGGACGAGCCTCCTGCTGAGGTTGCCGAATCAAAGGATGAGGACGCCACCGCAGTCGTAGTGGACGGTGATACAGCGGAGCAGGACAAAGAAAACACTTCTCCAGGTACTCTCGAGCTTGATACGGAGACAGCCGCGGAGGAAACACTTGAGGAAACGTCTAAGACGGACGTGTCTGAAAGCTCGCCTGTTGAGGAACCCGTCGAAGCAGCCGACAAGCAAGTCGAGGACACCGGAGCATCACAAGAAGATACCTCAGCCAAGCCCGATCAATCGACGGAGATGCCTGACGAATCTCCCGCTGGAAATATTGCCGAGCCCCCTGCAGAGGAACCAGAGGCGACCACTGAGCAGCCCACCACCGAAAGCCCAGAGCATGCTCCTGAAGATGCAGCTGAGGACGTACCTGCCCCTACTGGCGAGGCTGACGAGAAGGTCTCTGGGATCGAGAACCCGCCTCTCGATGACGCCACGGTTGAAGCTGTTGATGCCCAAGCCAGCGATGAGTCGGCTGCGCCAGCTCCAGAAGCCAGTAAGGAAGAAGCTGGCGAGACCGACGAGGTCGAGTCAGAAGCCAAGAATGCCGACTCGACGTCAGAGCCAGTAGACTCGCCTGACACGGAGCCTCAGCAGGATTCAGAAGATAAGCCTACAGATGAGGCGACTGCTGAGACTGATGCGCCAGCCGAAAAGTCGTCAGACGAGCCTCAACCCGAGGCGAAAGTCGAAGACGAAGGTCAAGATCTGGCAGAAGTCGCGGAGGTGCAGGACGACAAGACTAGCGCAGCAATCTCTGAGGAATCTACACCTGAGGACCCAATGGCCGAGGCTAGCGAAGCAGAAAAGCCAACGGATGCTGCACCTGCAGAAGAGGATAAAGTCGCTTCCGTAGCTGTGGAAGAGCCAGACCCGCCTGAGACGGCTCCTGAGGTCAGCCCGGTAGAAGACGATCCAAAGCCGGCCGATGATGAGCAGGCTCCTGGTGAGGACAAGGCAGCAACTGAAGAGCCTGCACCGGCCGAGGAACCAGCACTAGCTGAAAACTCAGCTCCTATTGAAGAGCCAGCATCCGCTGAAGATACGAATCCAGCTGGTCCGTTGACCGATGAACCTAGTGCTGCCGAGCAAGCACCTAGTGAACAGGCTACTGGCGAAGAAGCATCCCGGGACGCCCAAGAAGCAGCTGCTCCTGCTGGTGAAGACTCGTCTCCAAAAGACGACACTCCTACAGAGGAGGCCAAAGAATCCGAGCCAGAGACTCAAGAGCCTGCACAGGAAGAAGCGGCTGAAGTTCCGGCCGAACCAGGTACGCCCGCTTATCTCTACTTACCTGCTTGCGTACTCGGGCAGCTGCCGATATGGCTCTGCCTTTGCCTGTAAGCAGTCTAACATCCAGAATCTGTAATTCGCCCCAGTATTTGCTTTTACTATCAGACTGCCTTTGAGAGATATACCCAAGAATCCAATCCGTTCATCATAAAACTTGAGGTCTTGAATATTCCACGTAAACTGACCGGCCGGGTAGCAGAGCCAGAGGCTTCAGAGCGCGTACCGTCAGTCGAAGACGTACCAGCCGGCCCAGAGGCTAGTAACGCGGCTCCCACGCCTCCGAGCGAAGACGAGCCTGTCGTCGAAGCCACGCCCGAGACCCCTCCAGGCCCTGACGCCCTCCCAACACCTCCGACCTCGCCGAAAGAACGCAAGTCCCACAGACTCAAGACAGGCACGGATCGCGATCGTCGAAAGTCCTCCGCTCCATATGAGACACGACAAGTCCGGCGCCGTGACACCATGGACAGCGCCACACGGCCCAAGGAACTAAAGGCAAAAAGTTCCGCCATCATCCGAGACGGCCCACCTCGACTTCGAAGATCGTCAACCATGCAATCCTCCGAGCCGAGCAAAAAGGAAAAGGAAAAGGAAAAAGAACAGCCCAAGTCTGGTGGTGGTGGTGGTGGAGGAGGAGGAGGAGGGCTCTTCGGCCTCTTCAAATCGAACCCCAAACCAACTCCCAAGGTCAGCAAAGAAAAAGACAAGCACGCCGCATCGACCGAGAAACGTTCGTCAAAGGAGAAACTCCCGGAACGTCCTTCGACCGCCAAATCGAGTGGTTCCAAAAACGAAAAGCCCGAACCCGACGCCAAGCACCGCCGCCACGGGCCGCGCGAAGGCGAAACGGACGAAGCGTACTCGCGCCGAAAAGCCGAGCGACGCGCCGAAAAGGAGCGAGCACGGAAAGAGGAGGAGGAAGACAAGATCCGCCGGGCGGCGCGCGAGGCCGCCAAAGTCACGCTCGACGAACACAAGGCCACCGAAGAGGAGGCGCGTCGGAAACGGCACGAGGAGCGAAAGGCGCGCAAAGCCGCCGAGGAAGCTCGGAAAGTCGAAGGGGACGACGCCGTCGTCGTGGATGGCGGTGCTGCCGAAGCTTCACCGCCTGCTCTCGAGCCGGAAGCGCTCCCGCGCGAGGAGCCGAGTGGGAAGGAGAAGGAGAAGGAGAAGGAGAAGGAGCGCAAGCACCGTTCCTCTAATCATCATCATCACCACCACCACCATCGCAGATCCTCGCGCACCGATAAACCCGGCCAAGACCGCGACCGCGACCGCGAACCGCGTCGCCACCGGCGCTCGAGCCCCGACGACGCCGGGCCCAGCGAAGCCCGGCGCGTCGTCCGCAAGGAAGAGAGGCAGCGAGAGTCCGGCGGGAGCAGCCGTGGATCGCAGGGCGATGCGCGCGAAGCGAGCGAACAACGCAGGGAGAAGAGGAGGAGCGTGCGTCCCGTGGAGGGAGAAGGCAGCGGGAGTAAAGCGAGGGCCACACGGCACAGGAAGGTTGCGGAGCCGGTGAAGAAGGAAATGGACAAGGCGGGTTCGAAGCCGGGATTGTTCAAGAAGCTGTTTAGTGCTTGATCAAACTTTTTTTTTGGCATTTGGAGGATTGAGATTGGAGCGTTTTCGGCTTTGACGAACAGGAGGGTAATAAATGATGCACCTACGAGGTCACTGATTGATGAATTATGATCGGGTCATGTAAAATACATGTTTCACGGCGTGTCTAATTATGGGTTTTGGATTGACTTGGGCCCCAGGGATTACATAATTGAAGCTCACGATGGACCAATACTGATCCAAACAATACCTTTCACGGCAAGAGAACACGTTGCGACGTTGAGTGATAAGCATGTATAGAAAATAATATGGCTTCATATGTACAAAACGCCATGTGTCTGTCTGGCAGACAATTGGCAATGAAAGCTCATTATTGCCCTGAAGTTTGCAATCCAGTACCGCGAAACAAGAGTGTGCGCGATGACTGTCCGCCGGATGTAAATGACCAATATGGTACAAGGAGTGAGCAAGTAGACGCTGAATAAGGCCAAAGCCACCCCGTGGATACCATTACCCCTTTTGGTCTGCCCGCACAGCTCATCAGCTCCCTGAGATGATGATGTTTGCCCCCCGAATTCTTAGTAATGCGCCTTTCTAACTCCGATCCTGTGTCAAATTCGTGATATCGTTGGGATCATGAGTCACGCGGAACGCCGATCGCCTGGTTGATGTCTGGCTCTGATCTATCACGACTGGGTAGTCGTGGGTCGAGCGGATTCGGGTAGTCTCCCTAAGAGTACCGCCTTGGTCCTCCGGCACCCATGGGAACTTGGTTGACTTGGCCAGCCTGTGGAAAATTGCCGTAAGAATTTGGGTGGCCCCCGTAGTCTGGGCCTTGCGTGGGAATGTACTGTCCGACATGCTGCTGCTGCAGTGCAATGGGACAATCCTTGTGCGCGATAAGGATTGTCTTGAGGTTCAAGATTTCTTCCCGCAATTGAGTCACCTGTGCGGAGAGGGCGTCATTCTCGCTCGAGAAGATCTCAACCTTGGCCTGAAGGTTGGCCAGCCATTGCTTCTTGCGCTGTCGACATTTCAAGGCAGCGACCCTGACCGAAGTTAGCATACATCACTAAGGGTGAGCGGAAGATTCGAACTTACCTGTTGCGCTCCAAGAAGTTCTTTCGCTTTTCCTCATCGGTCATCTTCTTCGTGTCTTTGCCGTCACCGTTATCATCCTCATCCTTCATGTCTTCGTCCGAGTCATCTTCGGGATCAAATTGATTCAGCGACTGAGCGGAGCCGGTATTCGACTTGCCCTTCTTCTTGGGAGGCTGCTTGGACGGAGTCTCCTCCGCCTTGCGAGTGTTCTTTGCGCTGCCGCCCTTCTTACCCTTGTTTCTCGTGTTCGGCTTCTGATCAGCCTCTTCCGAGGCCAAGGACTCACGACCTTGAGTCGCGTCTGATATATTACTGATGGAACCATTCGCGCGCGTGGCTCGCTTGTTCGAGTCCTGTTGGGTTTGGTTATAGCCGGCTCCTTGGTCCGTACCAGCTTGTGCTAGCATGAAAAGTCCGTTGGCGGCATCGTGTTGGTCACTGACAGAAGCCTGAGCGGCAGGATCGGCGGTAGCGGTTGTGCCTTGTGCTGTGGCAGAAGTGGAAGTAAAGGGGTCTGCTTTCTTGTTCGCGTTGATGTTAGCTGCTGTTCGGTGAAAGTCGAGGGTGCCAGGTGTAGCGAAGCCAGATCCCAGGTTGTTGAACATGGCTTGTGTGGCTGGACTCGGTGCTGGAGGGAACATGGACCCTCCGCCGCCAGGTGTAAGGCCAGTTCGCAATGACGACTCGTTGGGAGTGGGAAAGCCGCCTCTTATTGCATTGGTGGAGAAGTAATCTTCTCCAGCCGGACCGCTGAGCATAGCAGGACTTAAGGGGCCCGAACGCAACGAGCCGTTACCCCAATTGAAACCTCCAGTAGAATTAGCGGTCAACTGACCGGCGGGAGAGGTGAGGGAGGCGACGGGTGGCAGCTGTGTGCCGCCTGGTGTTTCCGGCAGCTTGGAAAAGGCGCTGTCGAAGAGGTTCTGTTCGTTGGTGTATGATTGATTGTTACCCTGGTGGTTCCCAGAGAAGTAGTCGCCGCCTTCGCCGCCTGACTGGCCTGGTTTAGGTGGTGGTGCGAGAGGTGCGGCGTTGTCGGCATTGGTCGCAGCAGGTTTCGTGTCGCTGGCGTTGGCCTCGCTGGGTTTCGAGGAGGCAGTGTTGGTGGAAGCTGCTACAGCACAGGGTTAGCATTCGTACACGAGCCAAAGTTGGCGCGCTGGCAGGTGTGTGGGACGTGCGCACTGGATGGTGATGACGGTCTTTGGGAATCAGTGGTGGTTGGGTTCTCGGTCGCGTTGGCTGTGCGGTGGCGAGTCAGTACGATGGGACTTGCGACAGAACGACGGACGCAAGCAAGTACCGGCAGATGGAAAGCGGTGATGTCAGACGTCGTGGAGTGATGTGACACGTTAGGATGCGTGGTAGGAGAGTGCTGGTGATGGCCTTTTTGGGACTTTTGCAGTCTCTCGTCGCCGGGCGCAAAGGGTGGAAGGGGTCGACGACGACGACGATTGATGATGCACAGCAACACACAAGACGGGAACACTCACCTTCGGGCTTGATGGCCTTCTTGTCGGCTGGAGTAGTTCGCGCAGAGTCAGACTTGGGCAGATGATGCTGCCGCGCGATTGTTGTGGCCGCCATGCTCGGTGTCGTCAGGTCGTGACGTATGTGCAAGTCTGGGAGGATAAGGTAGGTAGGGTAGGGAAAGAACAAGAAGAACGTGAGAATGCGAGATCCAAGGACAGGGCCGCTGCGCCCGGCGAAAAAGGCTGGCGCTGCTTTGAACCACCGCTCACCACCGTGGGCCGCCCGCTAAAACCAGCGATGCGCCGGCAGACTCGCCGCTAAGGGAAACTGCTCAGTGGGAAAAGTGCACAAGTCGCACCCAGGGGAAGGGGGGGGGGGGGCTTAGTCAGCACCAGTCGCGACTTCCTTCTCTCCAGCGGACGTCGAACGAGACAGTCGCCCTGGTAGCGTCGACGATGGACCAAGCCAGCGCAGCAGGCAGGCCACGGACGCAGTGCGAGGGAATGCGGGCTGACGGGAGCGCAGTCCAGCAGCTTCTTCCAGCTAGCAGCAAAATGGCATGCAGCCTGGGGACAGAATTGCAGCAAATTCGGGAGGCTGGCAGCGACAAACTGGAAGTCTGGGAGGAGAAAGAAGTTTGGGGTGACGAGGGAGCGAAGCGGACAGACGTCATACCGCCGTGTAAAGTACCACTTCTGCTGACCCCAGCCGTAACCCTCGCCGCCACCGCCAAGACCTGATCTTCATTCTGTATGTCGCGATGCGTAACCCCTCCGATTCCCAATGGCTCTCCCTCCTCCATCTGCCATCGGCCAGCATGAATCCCCCCCACACGTGTTGAGTATGCACCTGAGTATTACTCGGAACGCGAGCAACTCGAGAAGAATGGATTGGCATCTGCTATGATGAAGACTTACGACAAAGAGGCTCACCATAGACGCGTGTATCCTTCCCCTACCTATCCTTCACATTCCTGCATAGCACACCTACGTTTCGTTGCCGATCGATCCGCCGTCGCAACGCTGAGCTGACCGATCAGATCTCGCAGCCATGCGACGCACCTTCACCCTCGAGCTATCAAATGCCACGAAGCACAACAACAATCAACTACCATGGATAAGCCCCAATCTGATCTGTAGCTTTGGCAGCCACGCGACATGCAGGAGGTGCAAGGTGGCATGCTGCTGCTTCAAGGACCGCTGACGACATGTCGCAGCCTCCTCCGTGCTTGCGTCTTCCGTGTTGGTAACGATAATGCAGCATTGTAACATTTGCATCTCACTTGTCGATGGTTGAGTCTCTGCTCGCTAACCATGTTGCAACCATTGACAAGGGAACAAACGCGTTCATGGCGTGCTGTGCTGTATTATTAATTCAAACTTCGGCAGCGCGATGCCGCCCCCACCTCGGTTTCCTTGCCGCCACCGCTATTCTCTTCAGCTTCCTGATTGGGAAGCGCCTGCAGGCCGAGAGACCAAGCTGAGCAACAAACCAGGTCCACCAATACGCATCTATCGATTATTCACAATGCTGATAGGCATGAAGCGGAGCACTGGGCCAACGCTTCACGTGAATTGACACTCTAGCGTCGTCTAAAGGTGCGCAGGTGTCTGGCAAAAATTCATGTCAGGTTGTGCAGATGATCCGTTTGGGTCTTCGGGATGTTTCATTCGTGCCAATCAACAACGATTACTCTGTTCACTCTTTACAGCAGCATTCTTTGATGTAAGGATGCTCTCTGAAGATTACCTCCCAGCCCACAAATGCCATCTCGGGTCCTAGCCTGCCTTCCAATTGGCTCCACTCCACGTGTACAGGTTCGGATTCAATCTGTCGCCGGTTCGAAGCTGTTGCAACACTCATGCCATTCCTCGACATGTGTCTGTCGATCATCCTTCGTGGGCAGCTTGAAGTTGACTGCCGGTTGTAAGCGGATTCTCATCGACGGAGCGTCAAATAGCGCAGCTTCCGACTCGAAGTGCTCCGAACAATTTTCATCGTCTCCGCTGAGATTTCGCGCCATCAACGTCTCCATTGTACCGTCTGCACGAAACAAGAAACTTCTCCTGTTTAGCTTCGCGTATCGAGCGACCATCAAAAAGACTGCTCCAGGGTCGTCAATGATATGTCGTGCGCGAGAATCGATATGCAGTCTGATCATGCCACTCAGAATTTCATCTGGTGAGAGTCCATACTCGTGTAGCAATTGCCTGCAGACCTCGAGCAGTGTTTCGGTCGGATACTGGGGTTGGAGGCCGGCGTTATTGAGCGTTGCAGGATCAGAGTCGCTTCCCCACTGCGATTGACGTTGCAACACTGACGGCTCCCTTCCTTCTTCTTCATCTTGCTTGAATTTCAAGGATTCCGCGCATGGGATGGTCGCGATTAAGTCTGCGTTCTTGGTCGAAGCCATGCTGAGTATTGTTGCATGCGATTTGTTGTCGTTGGTTGCTGGCGGTTCCCAGTTTCCAGTAACGTCCGAGATCGATATCAGGCGACCAGAGGTCTGAAATCGCAACATATCCATGTTATTGTAGCTCGGACATTTTCCAAGGCAGCTGTGGACCACACAAGGGAAGTGAAGCTTCCGAGGGAAACTGTGAAGGCCGGGCGTGCACACAGCCGGTGGGTGAAGCAGTCGCCGCAATCACTTCCAGTCGCGCACATGGCTCTTTCTTTCTGCTTTTCCTGCTCCTCACTCCATCTCGCGGTGCGTGTTTTTGTTCTCTTCGTATCACACAAACAGATATGCCCAACTCTCGGCAAATTTCTTGCCCATCCTCCAGCCGCTGGGGTCCCAGCTAGGCGCACCTGGCTTCAGAACAAAGCTTCCCACCGCAAACACGTCCTCGAGGAACTTTTCAGTGTCAACGATCTTCTCATACATGATCATGTTGTCTCTGAATTTCGGAAACGGGAATCGGTCGATCCACACGGCATGTGGGAGGGCCACCTGAAGGTCGCTTGGACGCAGGCTTTCAGGTACTTCTTTGGCGGTACGATGCTCCGCTTTAGAGCGATCGCTTGTGTTGTTGGCCTCGCATGTCAGACCCAGAGGCTGCCCATTAATCCAGAGAGCAGCATAGAGGGTGATTGGAGCAAGACTGATCAGCGCAGCGTCCGTGACGGGATCATGCGTCGCCAGATTGCCTGACGCCGATAACGGTATCAGATCTTGAAATGGAGACGAAGCCAGTGTGCCGATGGAGTCTATGTCCTTGAAGTACCGGCGCGCGGAAGAAATGTCGAGGATCATCTGATGTAAGCATTGCTGTCTGACTTGCGGCTTGGATTTGCAGATGAGGCTGGTAACATCTTCCTCTTGATTGTCATCTATCGCGGGCATTCTGATAGCGGACTGGTTCTTGATTGGTTTTGATGGAGCTTTATGATTCTTGACTTCGGCAAGTCGACGGCCTAAAAGGGGTCAGACAATATGAAACGCGAATCTGCCGAGCAACATTGCAAGAGTTCAAGCCCAACGTCTCAAATCCAAGAAGAATTCCGGCGCCCGGGACACTAATACAATGTGGGTCAATACGTACGCCTAGCACGTTGAGCGAGGCGCTCCTGGACTCGTTTGCGCTCTTTCGGATCGGTAATTCGGTACCAATTGTCGTTTTCGCTCTCAAAGACATTTGACCGTCCCATGATTCCGTTCGAGACGTGGGTTACTGGGAATCTGTTTCTGACATCCACCTGGGGTGGGGAGGGTCAGAAATATGCATAGAATTGGGGGTAAGGTACTGCCAGTTTTCTGACAGTGACATGTCAGAATATTTGTAAGCCGTCTCACTCTGCAATCAAGCCGGCCTAGCAACTCGGCCGAGCACGCACACTCGTCGAACTCAGCATGAGAACAACATGTTATCACCTTCCAGAATTCCTGTGAACGTGCAAAAACTTCAATTGGATGTTCTAATAGACGCGATGCGGTCCTCCAGTTGAAAGTTGACCGTGAGCAATTGACTTTCTAACATCCAGAAAATCGGCACCGACACCTTGTACACCCCAATCGAGCAGTCTCAAAGACTCAAACATCATTCAAGGGCGATGAAATTACAGTCTGAGCCATCCAGCACGCCATCAGCATCGACCAAAGTACGCGATGAGCTCGCGCTCTTCAGTAGGTAGGTAGATTTCTATATCAAGCCGAAGCTGCCGATCCAAGGGGTCTCCATGTTTCAGCTTTCTGACACGAACTGAAGACGTCAGATCCCGTGCGTTGCGAGCACGCGGAGATGAGTCCGCCAGTCTGAACACATAGCTCATCCGTGATCAGCCTTTGGACGAAGCTGAACAGCAATCGTTTGGCGTGCACGCCGATTGCGTCTCGCGTGTCATGTCAAGATAAAGTCTTCACTTCTATTGTTTCGCAATGATTGGTCTTCCTTCGTCAGGAGTCTCGTTACTCCTGGCTGCCGCAAGCGCATTGTTCGGCGCACCGGCGGCAGGCACAGCCGTCAATGTCGCCCTTGAAGCTTCCTTTGCTCGGCCACCATATTTGCTGGAGCTTCTGTAAGCCTGCGGACCACGTCAATCGTGGACGGACTAACCGTGATTCAGAGAAACAGCGGCAGAGGAGAACCCGTCTTCCTACTTTCCCATACTCGATAGAATAGCCGAGGGGCGCTTTGCAGATTTGACGACGGAGAAAGAGATATACGATGAATTCATAGTACTTTTGAAGGAGGATGGACATCTCGCTCAGCCGGAATCCCTTTCCACGTTTCAATTGGCGCTGGCACTGCACACTGCCGCCCCACGGATAGAAGCGCACTACCAATACTATAATACCTCGATTGGCTCTGTCTTGGAGAAAGCACAGGATGCCTCATGTCCGGTCTGGGTGCACTTTGATGGGAAGCAATACTGCTCGCCAACCCTCGAAAGAGCGCAGCAAGACTACAACGGTCCGAATGGGGACGATTTGCCATTCGACCGATCGGTGCATGGTGCCAAGGACCTTCCGGTGGCTACCCTGTATGTTGACATCAACTCGCCTTTGTTTGGCATGTTCCATCAAACACTCTCGGACGCTGCCAAGAGTGGGAAGAATGACTACCGTATCCGATACCGACCATCGAATGCAGGGGCATCGGTGCCGCTACGCGTGGGCGGATATGGCGTGGAATTACAGCTCAAGCGAACAGACTATATTGTCATTGATGACCGTGAAGCGGAGAAAACAGCTGCGAGTCAAAAGCCCCTTAAGGATACAGATCTGGACAATGTCGCTGACTTGAAGCCCCTTTCTGCCTCTGAACTGCTCGGCCTTGGCTTGAAAGCATCCAGCTACATCATGAATAGCGACAAGCCTTTCGATACCTTGGCGCAAATATCCCAGGACTTCCCGAAATACTCGTCTTCGCTAGCTCAGAGGAATGCGTCCGACGACTTTATCACGGAGCACGAAGCCAACCGGGAATTGTTCCTGCCAGCCGGGTACAATGTTCTGTGGATGAACGGTCTCCAGATTCCTGCTCGGCAAATGGATGCATATGCGCTGTTGGATCGCTTACGCCAGGAGAGAAACTTTGTCTATGGTCTGCAAAAAGCTGGTCTTAGTGCTCCGGAGGCAATATCCTTGATCTCCCACGAGGCCATTACGGACTCCAAAACGGTCAATGATGTGCAGAGATACTACTGGCCTGATGATATTGAGGGCGGGAAAGTGATTGTGTGGCTGAACAACATCGAGAAAGATAGCAGGTATGCGGAGTGGCCAACTGAGTCCACGGCACTCCTTCAGCGCTTGTTTCCAGGTCAACTGCCACAGGTCCGCAGAGATCTGCACAATCTGATCTTACCACTCGACTTGAGCACTCCTGGTTCGCTTGAGGTCATTCTCGAGACGTTACTTATCCTCGTCCAGCGCACAGTACCCATACGATTTGGTTTTGTTCCTACACAGCTATCTGAGGATGCAATTAAACAGGCACGAGTCGTATACCACTTGAGAGATACTTATGGCCTCGGCGCCGTGATGAAATATCTGCAAGCAGTGGCTGACTCGAAGAAGCCGACTTCTGTCAGTGAAAAGCTTATCGAGGCAAGCATTGAGGACAAAGAGCCACGCAAGGGGCATGAGCATTTGACGTTGGCCGGAATTCTCGACAGCGATGCTATCGAATCACAACTTTCCAGCTCCGGAGCGTATCTGAAACGACTGGGTGCTGACGGTCCGAATCCGGCCGGATTCGTGAACGGTGTTCCCACTGCGCTTGGCGAGTCATGGATGCAGACAATGAGCCAGCGGCTCTCCGTAGATCTTCAGACTATCCAGCAGAAGGTCTATATGGAAGAGGTTGCCAACGACGTGTGGTTAGCAGGCGAATTCATTCTGGACGCACCGACCAACCGCAATCCTCTGATTGTTCCGGAAGACGAAGACGAGGTAAAGATGATCGAAATTGCCTCTGTATTCAGCAAACTTACAGATACTGACACGCTGGCGATCATGCCTGCCAACAGCGAGGTCCCTACAAGCGATTGGGCTCAGCTTATCGTGGTTGCGGACTCTGACGAAGTTGGATCAGATCTGAAGAAGGCGGCTCACGTCTTAAAAGAGAAGAATGAGTTGCCAGGGTTGGAAGTCGTGATCGTAACGAATCCCGCCGATGCGGATGCTGGTGAGGCGAGTCAGCTTCTGGCGAGAGACCTCGGCTTTGAAGCTGGCCAAACTGGAGTTGTCGCCAATGGCAGAAAGGTCGGACCCTTAAAGAAGGGGTTGACCCTGTCCACGGAGGATCTTGTCTCTCTCTTAGATTACGAGAAGAAGCGCCGACTCGGACCTGTCGTGGATGCAATTACCAAATTGGAGTTGACGAACAAGGTCAAGAAGCCACACGACCTTGCATCGATCGTGTCATTGGTGGCCCTTTCCTCAATCCCTGACGCGCCACAAGGGATTTATGACAACGCTGCAGTCCGCATGAGCTCTCACTACCAATGGAAAGGCGAGCATACGGCAATCGTCACTGGAAACAAGGAGACAGCTACGGTGCAGATCATTGGCAGCGTTGATCCTACTAGCGAAATAGCACAACGCTGGATCCCAATCATCAAGGCTTTGTCCGAGCTCGAAGGCGTGTATGTCAGCCTGTACCTCAATCCCAAGGCACACTTGAAAGAGCTGCCTGTGAAGCGCTTCTACCGGTACATCGTTGATTCTAAGCCAAGGTTCGCTGAAGATGGCACACTTGTTTCTGCAGGAGCGACATTCGAGGGCGTGCCGCGCGAGGCACTTCTAAACCTTGGGCTGGATGTTCCTCCGGCATGGTTAGTGTCTGCCAAGGAGACCATCTATGATTTGGACAACCTCAAGCTGAGTGCAGTGAAGACTGGCGACGTAGATGCCGTCTATGAGCTGGAGCATATCTTGATCGAAGGTCATTCGAGGGATTTGACCACAGGTCAGGCGCCTCGCGGTGTACAGCTATTCCTTGGTACTGAAAGCAACCCGCAAGCCGCGGATACATTGATCATGGCAAATCTTGGGTATTTCCAGTTCAAAGCCAACCCTGGCTATTGGAATATCAAGCTCAAGCCAGGCCGTAGCGAGGAGATTTTCAATCTTGATGCCATCGATGTCGACGACGAAGAGGCAGACTCTGCAACAGGCCTTGCCCTGATGAGCTGGCAGGGCAAGACCCTCTACCCACGCTTCTCACGTAAGGCTGGCAAAGAGACCGAGGACGTCCTGGAGGACAGCAAGGCGGACACCGCGAGTGACTTTTTCGCGAAAGCAAAGTCCTTCGGCCAAAGCATACTCTCAAAAACCGGCGCAGTCCCTGCACACAAGCATGCAGATATCAATATCTTCTCCGTTGCATCCGGCCATCTCTACGAGCGTATGCTCAACATCATGATGGTCAGTGTTATGAAGCACACCAGCCACACCGTCAAATTCTGGTTCCTCGAACAATTCCTTTCGCCCTCCTTCAAGCGCTCGATTCCCGACCTCGCCGCCGCGTACGGCTTCGAGTACGAACTCGTCACCTACAAGTGGCCCCACTGGCTGCGTTCGCAGAAGGAGAAGCAGCGCGAGATCTGGGGATACAAGATTCTCTTCCTCGACGTTCTCTTCCCGCTCGACCTCGACAAGGTCATCTTCGTCGACTCTGATCAGATTGTGCGCACAGACATGTACGAGCTCGTCACGCACGATCTCGAAGGTGCGCCATACGGCTTCACGCCCATGTGCGATTCGCGGACCGAGATGGAAGGGTTCAGGTTCTGGAAACAGGGATACTGGAAGAATTTCCTCCGTGGCCTGCCGTATCACATTTCGGCGCTGTACGTGGTCGATCTGCAGCGCTTCAGACAGCTGGCGGCCGGAGACAGGTTGCGTGGACAGTACCACGCTTTGTCAGCGGATCCGAACAGTTTGTCGAATTTGGATCAGGATCTGCCTAATAACATGCAGGCGCAGCTGCCCATACACAGCTTGCCGCAGGAGTGGTTGTGGTGCGAGACGTGGTGCAGCGACGAGAGCCTGAAGGACGCACGGACAATCGACCTGTGCAACAACCCACTTACGAAGGAGCCGAAGCTCGACCGTGCTAGGAGGCAGGTGCCGGAATGGACGGTTTATGACAATGAGATTGCCGAGGTGTTCAAGGCCGCCAAGGGCGAGGTACCTGACGCGGCGGCTGGAGCTAGCATTCAGGAAGAGCTCGACATTGAACAGAAGAAGAAGTTCGATGAGGAGGAAGCAGCGAAGAAGAAGGAGAAGGAAAAGGATGAGCTGTAGAGATAGACTACATCAGCTTGGCACGATTTTGTGAATGTATGATTATACTAGATTCGACCAAACGGACCTTTCTGAATGCTTCAATACGTACAGTCGAAAGGTCATGAAAGTGTCATCTGATAACGATTTGGATCCACGCTTTTGCCGCCCGATTTCAAAGCTGTAATTGATGTGTACAACATTTACGTACGCCGTTGCGCCGGAATTCGTTCCCATGCTCGGTCCAGCCGCTTCACAACTTGCTGCCTGTCTTGGCCTCGTAAATCTTACGCATGCGCTCCTCAACCGCGGCCATGTACTCCTTCGTTGTGACATAGTCCTTCCTCTCCTTCTTGCCGCACGAAATGGCAAGGTCCTTGGTCATGATGCCGTCCTTGTCGACGGTGTCAATGCAGGCCTGCTCCAAGGCCTCGGCAAATTCGACAACATCCGGTGTGTCATCGAGCTTGCCTCTCTGTACGAGACCCCGTGTCCAGGCGAAGATGGATGCGATCGGGTTCGTCGATGTCTCCTTGCCCTTCTGGTGCTCGCAGAAATGGCGGGTGACGGTGCCGTGGGCGGCTTCAGCTTCGAAAGTCTTTCCGTCGGGCGTGATTAGAACGGAGGTCATGAGACCGAGCGAACCGAAACCCTGGGCGACGATATCTGATTGGACATCTCCGTCGTAGTCTACGGGTCGTTAGCAATGGCTTGTCCCAGCATAGTACCTTTTCACTCACTCTTCAGAGCCATAATATAGCCGCCCTCGCTCTTGATCATCTGAGCAACCATGTCGTCAATCAGGCGATGCTCGTACCAGATTTTCTTCTCATCGAATTGCTGCTTGTATTCCTTGTCGAAGATTTCCTGGAAAATGTCCTTGAACCGGCCGTCGTACTTCTTCAAAATGGTGTTCTTGGTGCTCATGTACAGAGGCAACTCCTTGGCGACCGCAAGCTTGAAACTGGCGTGCGCAAAGCCCCTAATGCTCTCGTCGGTGTTGTACTGTGTCTGCGCAACGCCGCCCGCGCCAGTGTAGTTGTAGACCTCGATAACCTCCTTCTTGCCGCCATCCTTGGGCGTATAGATCATCTCCAGCTTTCCCGGTCCCGGCGCAACAAAGTCCTTTGCTCTGTACTGGTCGCCGAAGGCATGACGGCCGATGATGATGGGCTTTTTCCACCCGGGTACCAGCCTGGGGATCTTGGGAATGACAATGGGCTCCCGGAAGACGGTTCCGCCGAGGTAATTCCTGATCGTGCCGTTGGGACTCAACCACATCTGCTTGAGGTGGAATTCCTTGACACGGGCCTCGTCCGGGGTGATTGTCGCGCACTTGACACCGACGCCGTACTTTTGGATTGCGGCTGCTGCGTCGGTCGTGACTTTATCTTCGGTCTTGTCTCGGTATTCGATGCCCAGGTCGTAGTACTTGAGGTCGATGTCGAGGTAGGGATGGATGAACTTGTCCTTGATGTCCTGCCAGATGATGCGGGTCATCTCGTCGCCGTCGAGCTCGACGACGGGGTTCTTGACCTTGATCTTCTGGCGCGTCGCCATGGTCGCGGCTTGGTAGAAGCGAAGGGACGGGTGGCTCGAGGGGAAGTCGAATGCTCGGGGGGAGAATCGATGGGAGGCGAGGACGGTAGGCTGGCGGGTGGCGACGGAGGAGTAGGAGGAGGAGGAGGAGAATGAGGAGGTCGATGAGCAGGTCGATGAGGAGAGTCGAGGGAGGGAGCGCGGGAGGGAGCGTATGGTACGGTTCATGATGATTATGTACACAGGCTAATGACGGAGATGCGGGAAGATAAGGGTGGAGGGGCAGGCGAGCAGTCGAGGAGTCTTGCTCGCGTCGAAGCCCTCGGATCGAAACTGGAGACGGGGGGATGGGGTTCTGATAATAATTTTGCCGTGGCTTCGGAGAGCTTCGCACGACGCTGTGGGTCACTTGGTGCCGAGGAAGCTTTTCATGTCGTGTCAAGCAGCGAATCGCGCAGCTGCAGGCCGGATCCTGACCTGCGACGCTGTGGTGGGGGCTGCACCGACGAGCTGCTCCATTCGCAGAGGTTATTTTTCTTGTTCGACTAAGTAAGAATTATAACAACTATCATCATCCTGGGACAATGTCGAATGCGTCGGCGGGATCGCGCGATCAGAGCTTCTTTCGACAGCCCTACACTACCAGGAAACACCTTGCAGCACGTGGCTGAGACGCTGCACTTTGTGCAACACCGTTCGGGCACTTAAATGCTTGTTTATGCTAGAGCATTGGCAGCTGGGCACCTTGTCGTGGGCTGCAGCTCGGACTGCAGGGCCCGACTCTCCACACCATCACGTCGTCAAGGGTATCAACGCCCCGTTATCATCCCATGGTTCTGTCCACCGCTGCCGGACGCGTATTGACCGCTTGCCCATCCCGCTTATCGTTGATATTTTCCTCCCGATTCGTGCCTTACGGCTGCAACAATTCTGGGATCTACGACGCCCTGATAAAAGCTCGTGGCCGCTACCCATCGGACTCGTACGCTTCACTTGGATATGCTCATTCGTAGCGTGCCCTGCTCCACTTCGAGCACCCTCGCGTCGTGCAAGATGGACAAATTTTAATATGTTGCTCCAAGCTACATTGTCAGTACCCCCACTGCCGGATCCTTTAGCCCATCGGTCTCCTCGGCGTCCCGTTCTCTCCCGACCCATGCAACAGCAAGTGTCCGGATGGACTTGCCTGAACTCCTTTGTAATCTTTGGACGAATTTTCTGTCGAAAAGGACACGTAGTTCCCCTCTCATCCCTTCAATTCACCCGTCAACACCTCAGGTCAGTTTATGAAGTCACACTTCGAGTACATGGATGCCGGTATACCCCATTCATTGCCCGATTTGATATCGAGATGTGTCAAGGCATCGGCTTTGTAGTAGATGATCTGCTTGTCTTTCACCAAACGCATCTTGACCAACTGTTTCAGCACTGTACCCACGTCATTTTTGTCGTTGAAATCTTTCGTGTACACACATATGAGCCGGGGCCTCGGGGTTCTTTCATCGGACCATGCCTCTGCGTCCTCCAAAGGGGCGACTTTGGATACCGGACCAAGTAATGCATCTGCTGTAGCTTCGGCTACTTTCCTCCAGACCTCGTGCACCTCACTAGCGTGTGGGAAGAGCATCCATTTTCCACTGGTGATTCCCAGGTCTGTGGCTGTTCTGTATATCTTTCCGATGCATTCATCCCGGAAAGGCTTGAGTCTACGCGTGACTGTCCCCTTGGCCGCGTCCTCATCTTCATCCTCAAGCTGGCTTCGCCTCTCATTCAGGCTCTCCAGGATCATGTACCCTTGCTCTTTGAACGAGTGCAGACTGGAAACCCCGTCACCGCCTTCTGTTTCTTCGCCAAACCGGTATGGGTCGTAGATCCATATCCAGCCGTCGGTCTGATCTTTTGGCGTTGTGCGAGGCGGCAGTCTCTCAAGAAACTGAGACACACTTTCGTTGAGCTGGCGACAGGAAGGTCTGCCTTCACCAGGATTGTGGAGCACGGCAGTCTTCTTCAAAACATTACTCTGTTGTGCAATACCATGCTTCAGATTGTTACCCTTATACTTGCTCAGATCAGTGTGGCGAGATCGTTGCCAGTCGGCTATAGAGAAGGCAGCTACATCATCCTCCAGATCGGCCTTGGTCTCTTCGTCTCCTGAAGCGAAAGATTAGTTCGGATCTGCACCATTTGTAGTGTGCTAGACGAGCCTACCATAGAAGCTGGATTCATCAGAGAAGAGGCCCTCGTCAACTTCTACCAGTTCTGCAGCTGCCATGCTCACAACGAAACTGCGCGGAATCGAGACCTCAATTCTCAGTGAGGCCTAGAAAGGTGTTAAGCCGACAAGATTCACAATATGCCCATACAAGAAAATATCATAGTCATGGCTGAATAAGACGTCTTATCCTACAACGAAGAGTGCGCACACAAACAGCAGCAGATGGTGAAAACATGATTCGCCGGTTGTGAACGAGCTCTTTGCTGTTGGTGCAAGTCCAAGGTTTGCTTGGCAAACAAGACGCAATGCGCCGGGGAGTCGAAAGGGAAGTCGCGACTGGCATGCGCTCTTCCACAATTGAACTCCCACGGCTTTCACCTCCGCCATCATCATCTTCATCAAGACTGCAGTGGTGGAGGATATGAAGAGCAAGATTCGTTTGATGCGTTGAAATGACGGAAGAGTCTGCATCACTCCGTCTTCGTTTCGTGCTACCAAAGGTCGCACTCACTACCGCGGTTTGCCAGGGTGAGAACATTGTCTGGGCCACCCGCTGACTGTCTGACACCGCTCTCGCCCAAGACTTGCAATGCTCTACTGAGGACATGCCGTCGCTCATCTTTGTCCTTCATGCTATACTAAATCTTCTCTAGTAGACACCCTCTTCTTGCCTGCGCGATTTAATTGGCCTGTGTTCATTCAAGCACGGCAGCTTCTGCTCTGCATCCTTGCGCCAGGCATCAAGAAACCGGTACCTCACGCCATCTGTGCGACGAGGCTGATCTCAGCCCTGCGAGCTAATTCGTCTCCGATTGACCTTTGAAAGTTTCCGGTATTGTGCTGCCTGCAAGTGTGATACCTTAATTATACCACCTCGCTAGTTTCATATACCCTCGCCTTTCACCTTGCTCATGCCTATCCTCGCTATCGGTACGGGCACGCTCTTATATAGACATTTGTCCAAGAAGCCCAACACCGTCGACCACGGCGAACACGACATGGACGAGTCCGATATTCGTACCCAATCAATCTCAGAGTCCGTCTCGGACGTTAATCACAAAGTGGACTCAACAGCCTCCTTGCGCTCGTCTTCTACCGTTTCAGTTCCTACGCCAGAAATGTCGACTTACGTCGCAGATGACAAAGCTTCTCTTTATTCTTCCTCCTCGACCATAGCCACGGAGTCCGAAGTACCTACAACACCCCCTCCAGAGTATGCCGAAGATGTTACTCCTCGCGCCTCATTCCAAGAAGATCGCGAGCTCGACCTCACAACAGTTCCAGGCCTCGAAGGGCTTCCATCCATAATTACACAGCCAACTCGGCCATCTCCCCGACAAGACGCCGGTTCGTCAAGTTCCTACAACTCTCCGACAGGGTCTTGGAATGGCTATCGGATACCGCTTTCCACATTGTCAAAAGACAGAACTACTGTCACCACCACCGATCCTCTCCTATTAACCAACGCCGCCGCCCTCACCTCATTTATCAAATCTCAGGCTGCCCTTTCCCCAGTCCCAGAGATTCGAATCACCGGCAGCCATTACAGCACCAGCTCCTCAAACATTGACCTGAACGGCAAAGCCCTCGACTTCGACATCCGTCTGAACCTGCTGCGCTACCTCATCTCGGCTCAAGCCCAGTCACAACACACCGCAAACACGACGGACTACATCCGCGTGCAACTCTCCGATGGCACAACCCGCATCGTTACGCACGGCGATAATCAAGCTTCCACATCTGTCCTCCGGGAAATTTCCTCCGCCTTCGTCGCCGATCGGACAAGCAACAAATGCCTGATCATAACCCGGCGCGTAACGAGCTGGGACAAAGCCTACCTCAAAGGCTGCATCTTGTCTCTCCTCTCCGACCTCCGCTACCGCGGAAAGGTCACCGTGACCTTTCCCGTCTCGCACGCAAAAGTGATCGTGCAGCCCGAGCGCACCGTGGCGGACAGTTTCAAGTCGTTGTTTTACGACAAGAAGCTCTACGACGGCATCGAAGCCATGTGGCCGTACGCGAACGCGCCGCCGCCGAGCGGGAAACGCGACGGCGATGTTGGTGCGACTTCTGGCGAGACGAGTGCGGATGCAAATGTGCCGAGGACGTTTGCGGTCAGGAGTGAGGAAGGGTGGTGGCACGATTGGAAGGGTGCGATTGAGAGGGCGGTCCTGGAGGGCCGCAAGGGCGTGGTTGGGGTCGATGATCTTCTGGATATCAGGCTGGGGTTTCCTGGACCGGAGGCCAAGTGGAAGGATTGGGGCGTGAACGCCCGTTGAAAGGGAACAGAATGGGGAGTATGCTTAGACAGCGATGCGCTTGCGCTACCGATTGTATTGCCTAGGACCACTGCATTCAGCAAGTTTGCTCACGTATGGCCTCGGATCTGCTGGATTCTGTTCCATGCTTAAGCAGTAGTTCAAAGCGATGTCTATGGCGTTGTGTAAGATGTCAGACTCGTTGGTCACTGTCCAAGGCTCGCAGAAATGTAGAGCGAAATGTCATCGAGATGATAGGCTTTGACATAATGAAAATGTCCTCCCTGCAGGTTCCGAACCCCAACTTGCCCACGTTAGCTAGAGGTATATGCCCACGGAAATGCCATCGACCCGCCTCCTTGAAAATGCGCGCCAAACGCCCAAATAGCAGTATCATACACTACAATGCAGTCTCCTTCTTTCTGTTTTCTTCGTAGGCGAGCAAAGCCTCCAGTTTCTTGGCTCGCGTCGCCCTCTCTGCTTCGTCAGCCGAACTCTCAAACTGCACATTGTACGCATTCGCTTGCATCCAGCGCATGTCTGCTCTCAGCACCTCAGGACGTGAATGCCACTCGAGGTCCTGCTCAAACGCACGCTTCAGTTCTTCAGCTATGTTTCCAGTGAAGCCCAGCGGTTCGTGGACGACCATGTCCGACTGCATCAGAACCGACCGGACGCTATCCATCACGCGCGAACGGCCGATTGGGTCAGGGTAATATAGCCAGTCGTCCCAGAACACTTGCCAGTGATGGGCAATGCCTCGACCGGCGATGACCTTACTCGAATATGCATGGAATATGCTGAGTCGGTCTTTGAAGGGTTCTGCAACGAAATGTGGAGGGGCCATCAATGCATGATGCACATGTCTCTTCAGATTGTGGGCAGCCAGTCCCTTAACTAATGCGATTTGCCAGATGACGCGGCAACAATTGGGGTAACCGTGTTGGAAGAAGATCTCGAACAGCTTGTACATGACCGCTCTGTTTGGCTTGATGCCGATGGTCCCGCAGAACCAGAGGATATCAACAGCAGCTTTAGGTCGGCCGAACGCATGGCAGACCGACAGAAGCTTGAGCAGAGTATGGACGGTTGGCTTATTTGCCAAATTCTTCTTGTATGCTCTCATGGCAAAGAGCGAAGCGAGATCATGCAAGCGGCCTTCATATGCAAGCTCCATGATGAAGCCGTCCACCACCTTGTCAGTAAGCCACGTCCAGTCATCCCACTTTGACTCCTGGCTTTTGAGAAATTGCCACAGATCTCCACCCTCCTGCAGGAACTCTGCGAGATCATTAGGTAGAAGGCTGGGCGCGACAATTTTTGCGGTGCCCCTGTAAGAGCGCATGCCCAGATTCTCCATCTCTTTGGTAACTAGACTCTGAACAAGACGTGAGTCTAGACAAGCCAAGAAATGACCCCAAGTGACAACATCCGGCTGGATGCCCTTCCGAATGATTTGGTCGAGGAGAGCTGTGAACGCTGACAGATTCTTGCTGAGACTCATAGAGTGGAACATGATATTATAAGTGTTTATCGTTGGGTCCAAGCCGACCTCCGACATGTATACCAGCATTTCACGCGAGTCCGGAATCTCACCGAATCTTTGGGATTGTAGGATTGCCTGGTGGAAGGCTTCGTAGCTCAAGAGGGTCCGGTTTTGTGGGTCGTATATGGCCTGAAGAACTTTATCTCTTCTTAAATTTGGCCGGGTGCCGGCTGCCCGCCGATGGAATCTGGAAAGCGTCTGTGGCATGGGGTTTCTTGCGCTTGACAGGCCAAGGATGTGTTGAGCAAAGCTTTCTGGTGTCCTGACCTCAGGATAAGCTGCTCTGGAATCCGGTTCAGATGCCACTGCATCAACGAAAGGGTCAGGCATGATCCTTTCACTTATCACTTTAGTTTTGTGATACCACATGCCAGATCGAAATCCGTGCTTCAGACGCTCCATTTCCTCCGCCGACACCGGCTTGGTGTTGTCCATCAGCAGTTTGAGGGTTGGTCGCCAATCGTACGCCGACTCTCCAAACTGCAAGTAGTATTCCCTGTCTCTAGGAGGTGGCCGGAGCATCTTTCCGACATTTCGAAACTCTGGATGATCGGAAGGTGTAGTCAAGGCAGTATACAGACGATCGCGGAGGTATCTGTATTTCTCGTAACCAGGGAGGAACTCATGCGGTTGCACCCAGCCTGCTTGCACAACCAGATATTGCTCAAGGTCATTGGTTCTCGCCCACTTCCTATACGAAGGATCGACATCTTGCTCGCGTTGGTCTGATGACCAAGTAGGAAAACTGGTATCTACTTGTTTGTACAGGTAGTCGCGATGTTTCCTGTGGTTTTCCTCTTCTTGAGACGGTGAATCATGCCGAGGGTAGCGCTGCAAGGTCCCATGACTGCCTGTCGAGTGCGACGGATCGCTTGAGTCTCCATGATTCGCAGCTGCCGGCAAAGTGACTGGTCGACGTGGAGTGGCCGGAGCCGTTCCAGGGGCCGGAGAGGAAGGAAAGCAGGCAAAGAACCGCCTTCTGAGCTCCGAGCGGTTGTAGGTGCTATCGTAGAACCATCGTGCGCCGCGCCTGATGAAGACGGGGCTCCGCAACGACATTCGCCCACGTAGCAACAGTGAGGAGCTTTCTGCGGGCGAACATGGACAATGAGATGCTCGGCTATGAAGAAAAGTTGCGGCGCGCAGGACGAAGCTAGGAAGCGCCAAGACTGACTACCGCAACGCTGGAGCTTCCGCTCGATCAGCAGCAGGCAGTTGCAGCCCGCGTCACTCCTCCACCATCTACGTCCACATCTGCTCTTGGGTACTCTCTTGCCTGCAGAAGCCGGTCTTTGCTTCTCCGTCCTCTCCTGTTGCTCTCTAGACAGCGATCTTTAGCTTCGACAAACGACTTCGCCACCATGTCGGGTAAGACAGACCGAGGGCGCCCTGCTAGCAGAGCAAAGCTGACCACCGGCATCCAGGCAGTGCAGGCTACGACAGACACATCACCATCTTCTCCGACCAGGGTCGCTTGTATCAAGTTGGTGAGTCAATTTCGGAGAGCTCATCGGACTGGCAATGGCCCTCGACGGCCTTTCTCAGCGATGTCTGTGAAACAAGCGAAAGCTGACAATATCGGACGCCAGAATATGCATTCAAGGCGATCACAGCGGCGAACATAATGTCAGTAGGTGTTCGAGGGAAGAACTGCGCAGTCGTGTTGTCTCAGAAGAAGGTGCCGGTACGTCAGCGGCATAATCTCGGGAACCACGATCGATGCTGAACACGAACAAACAGGACAAGCTGATCGACCCGGAGTCGGTCTCATACATATTCAAGATCTCGCCGTCAGTTGGCTGCGTCATGACGGGATCGATAGCAGACGCTCGAGCTGCGGTGACGAGGGCGCGTTCGGAAGCTGCCGAGTTCAAGTACAAGAACGGATACGAGATGCCCTGTGACGTCTTGGCGAAGCGAATGGCCAACATCAATCAGATCTACACACAGAGGGTAAGCAAGTGGCGGACGGCGCGATGATCTGCAGCATGGAGGCTGATAATAAGCAATTAGGCGTACATGAGACCTTTGGGTGTGGCTGCCACTCTGATCTCGGTCGACGGCGAATTTGGACCTCAGCTGTACAAGTGTGACCCGGCCGGTTACTACGTGGGCTACAAGGCTACGGCGACGGGACCCAAGCAACAAGAGGCGTTGAATCACCTGGAGAAGAAGCTGAAGAACAAGGAGCATGCGCCAGGCGAATGGGAGGAGGTGGTCGAGCTTGCCATCACGACATTGAGCACGATCCTGAGCGTCGACTTCAAGAAGAACGAAATCGAAATCGGCATAGTGGACGGGCCGGTGGCGGGTGAAGATGGCAAGACATCAACGCAATTCCGCACGCTAACGGAAGAGGAGATCGACGAACGCCTCCAAGCGATCAGTGAGAAGGATTGAGCGTACCGGCAAGACCATGGTCAGACGGGTGCAAGCCAGCTGAGAGGGCTGCTTGGAATGGAGTGAGGGCACGAACAGAGCGCCACGAAGCAGGTACGCAGCGAAAGAGCCGCATGAGGAGCAACGCCAGAGCATGCCGGGGCGATGGTTCGGGCAGCGGGGCGGGTCTGACGCCGGCAGGTGCAGGGGAAAGGCCCTTGCGCGCAGGCTTGTCGATAGCAGCGCAATGCAAAAGCCGATGCTCTGAAAACATGCAGCAGACGTAGGGTCAGGAGTAGCAGTGTAGCTACAGTACCACCTTGGTGCGCTGCCCGTAGCGTATGGAAGTGGATGCAGAGCGAACCCAGCGGAGGCGCAGTCAGCCTGCCAAGCAGGGCGAGAGAGCCGGCGCTTGGGCGGATGCAGTCTAGCGTGGCAGCTCCAGCCTCGAAGCGTGGCGTCGCACTATGCCCGTCCCGTCAGCCTCGTGAATGTCTTCAGCTCCAGTATGCCTGCACTTGCTCGTTCCGTCGCCCCCGCAGCCATGTCGCCTTCACCACGTGTGTCCACGTTTTTAGCTTATCCTTTATTGCTATCGACATGTGGCGGATGGCGTTTTGCAAGCACCCTGCTGAAATAGGAGCACGACCTCTGCCGGTCTCTCCATCCACGACTCATGTCTATCCTCGCTCCTGTCACGTCAATTCTTGCTTCGTTTTACCTCCCCCTGGTCATAGCTCCTAGTACGCTTCCGCCCTTGATCTCTTCCTGGTAATGAGTTCACTGCTGCTGAGTCCAGGTAGCCACCAAAGCAAGCCACTGTCGTCCACTCGAGCTCTGCACCACGGCTTGATGCTTCCTCTTTAGGGCTCTCCTATGTTTGACAACGTCTCCTCCGTCTTGTTCTGTATATAACATATCGTGAGCCTCCCGGTCTAAGGGTTCGGCATCCAGACCAGCGAGCCTCGAGTCCAGCAAGCATCCACTTCACTTCCATCTGTATTCTACCGCAACCACTCATTGCATCCATTCTTCTGCGCTTTAGACCATCTCGAAGCCAATCACTGCCAGCTGATCCGTCATCGAGGAACTCATTCGCCTTTATATCCAATTATCTATCAGTTGCAATGGCCGACGGACTTAACGACGCTCGCGCAATGCGCATTGCAGAAGTTCTCACAGACTATCAGGCCATCCAAACACAAATCGCCGGTTTCCGCCCACAGTTGAGCCAGTCTCAGCAAGGCCTTCCCGGCTATGTGATTTTGAACCAGGTTCTTGTTGAAGGTGCCGCACTTCTTGCAGTTCCATTTGCGGGCAGCGCGAACATCACCGTCCCCGTCAGCCCCGGAGAGGGAACGAAGAAACAGCTCCAGAGGTAAGGCGCATCCAAATATCACAACTATCGTACGAATGCTCACATCTCGTAGCATTCTGCTTGATGCATCATCTCGGCGATTCCGCGCCATGCGTCTGTACGAGCGAGGAGTCGCCGCGGTGCGGTGGATTCAGCGCCGCAACCAAGTGTTACAGGGCAAACAACCCACCAGCGCAAACGCGCAAGTGCTGTCGAAACTCGACAACGCCCTGAGATCGGTGAGTTCTAAGCAGAGTGCGAGTCGTGGTCCAAGGTCGTGGGCTACGTAAAGTCACTGGTGACTTCGCCCCATGACCACGGTTCAGATAAGCTTTTCTCGCTTATCCCCGCGTTCGCGCTAACGCCTTATAGGAGATCCTTGCCGTTACCGACCAAAAAGTCTTCCAGCAACTCAACCAGAAGGACACCGCCTCCGGCAACTGGACGGGGGAAATGCCCTCTTTGGCCACGATTCAGCAATTCGTCCGCTCACAATAGAAATCGTGGCTCCGTCATGGACTGCTGACCGCGCCCAAGTATCGGCACCTTCTCTTTTGCCTAGCACGACTTACCACCATCACCACCACCACCATCCGACCATCATCTTCGTCGTTTGACACGGCGCGATCTGGACATCCCGCTGGCTGACCGGCTGTTGGCACGCTGGGCTCATCCGTCAATGGCTGGACTTGCTACTTTGCCATAGTCTCATTTGTGGCAGGACCATGCGGGCCGTGCAGGACCACATTTAACGGCTTTGTTCTACTCTTGCGGCCATCGATAGAACTGTTTTCTTTATTATTCACCTTTCCTCCGTTAGGAATGGGCTGAAAAAGCGGGGCGTTTAAACACGAAGGATTTGCTTCTCCATATTATTGTACTGTATAATTTGTGCGAACGTCGCGCCCGCAGGCGGGCAAGCGAAGTTCCTAATCACTAATTTTTATCTCAAAATCCTGAACTCTGTAGTGCGTCCAACTTACTCGCGAATCAAAGTGGCAGGGCGGGGCTATTATAGACGCGAGCTAACAGTCAATGACAGAAACTGGGGTTCGTATACTTAAAGCGGCAACTAACCTTATCAACGTGCCAGAACATACTTCAGCCGCTACCAAGCAACGCGAAGACATAGCAGAACGACTCACATACTCGACCAAATCTTCATCATCGGAGGTCGCCAAGACAAAACGCCATGGTGACGCTAGCATTTTTGAGACATCACTTGTTCAGCTAAAAGTACGCACCACCGCTCAGACCTCAACATCCCCTGCTGGTGACTCGCATCGCACTGGGGTCTCGAGCCGGCGCTGCGGGGCCAATAACCTTACCGAAGATGAGCCTCGTACGCGCGCTTCTATCACATCTCCCATACTCATCGAGTACAGCCATGACCTCCTCTTCCTCCCACCTGACGCCCATGTCGAGAAAGTGCTCCGCAATATCCGTGACATCGCGATCAGTCTCATAATACATGGCAAGCACAAGATCATACTCACGGATCAGTTGATCTCGCAGCGTGAGCTCAAACTGCTCCACGGCTTCCCGATCACCTTGGAACAACGTCCCGAACGGCTCCGGTTGCGGCCAGCAGAAGCCCAGGTCGTTGATGTTCAAGTAGTATCCCCATTCGCGCTCCGCTTCGATCACGGTCGCGAGGTCTACGTCCTTGCCCTGTCGGACCATCAACTGGCAGATGTCCTGCCAAGTTTCCGGCACCGTGCTGTTTCGTAGCACCCAGATGTGTCGTTTATCGGCTTTGCTTAGGGAGTGCATCTCTTCGAGGAAGCGCCGGCGCGCGATCATGTCGGAGAGCTCGCGTTTGGCGAAGAGCGGGTGGGCGGCTTGCCAGGCTTTGCGGAGGCCGTCGTCCCATTCGTAGAGGTTGTAGCGTTGGCGGAAGGCCAGCAGGGCGCCGTCCTCGGCAGGCGTCCAGTGATTGGAGTATGTCGCGATGTTGGATAGTGAACTGCTGGGCGTGAGGAGAGGCTCGCTGGCTCCGAGAAAGGGATCATCTGGAGTGTGTTCGGGGGTCGAGACGGGGCTAGATAGAGTCAGAAAGGGAGTGCTGAGGATCGCCACGCTGCGTCTACGTAGCGAAGCCGGTGTAGTGCAAGTCGGAAGGCTGACGGGATTGCTCGCGATCGCGACGCTGCGTTGGCGAGATGGCGCTCGGTTTGCAATGACTCCAACAGGGTTGTAAATAGCGGTTGAGGAACGTTCACGCTGACGGGATTGAATTTGCGGGCCTGGATGTTCGTGAAGCACCGGTGCCACAGAGATAACCCGCCCGCGATCGCGACTCGGGCTCATCTGCTGGCCTACCCTGGCGGTGTCAGTGGTCTCTAGAGAGCTGTACTCACCCAAAGGCTGCATATTTGCCATCAAGACCGGGTTGAAGGCCGGGAACGATTCTGAACCAGCATTGTACATTTTCAATTTACCGTATGTTGTCTTCACAGACGTCGATGTGTACTTTTGGGATTTCCTGAAGCAAGCAAGCGGAATTTCGAGTTTGTGGAAATATCATACATGCAAAACGCAGGTTCATGGTCAAGTGCAACGAGGTAATATGCTTCGGTCTGCACTATTGTAAGGGTGAGGGGACGAAGTTACGTGAAAGAAGCTCAAAGAACCTTTCGAATAACAGGCGCACTTGAGCATAGTCGAACAAAGGGGAATTAGGAACAATGCAAAGCGGTTCCATCAAAGGAAAGTAGCAAGGCCTGTCAAATGCCAAATGGCAGCACTCTGGTCCAAGGCTTCCTTGATTGAACTATCAGATGAAATGCTGTCCGGTGAAATCAGAGCACGCTAAACGGAATGGGCCTTTGGCAAGCCGATTCTGGCGACGGAAGCTGTGCACACTTGCGCATCCAGATTCCAGAAGCTGACGACGTGCGATGATGATGCTCGAGAGCTTGCAAAGGACATTTCGATGCTCTGCTGTGCTTGCAATAATCGTTCAGCTGTTGTGCGGTATGTGTAAGCGTACTGGACATGTCAGAAGGGGACATCCTTGAGGTCGGCATTGGGTTGGAATCACGTGATCTCAAGATCAGATTATCATAGAAAGTTGGACCAAGTATCGAGTGTCCAGCTATTCACAACGTCTTATAACGCCAGCGATCACACAAAACTTCAAACAGGAAATGAATGGCCCACGGATGAGATGAATACACTCACAAGGTGATGGACAGACTGTTCCTTGGTGAAATACGAACTGTGGCTATTCATGCAGTGCAGTACGTATTCAAATTGGACTTGTAGATTACGTCAAATGGTAGAAGCGGCAGGATTGAGAATCAAAATCACTTTCATTGATTCTCCAGAGTCCAGCTATGAGCTGCGCTTCGGAGAGAGATGCCCAATCGGCGTCTCTGTCCTCGTTGGGCGTTGCATCGTGTCACCATCGTGTACTGCCATTCAGTGCTGTATCGGCGTAGCAGCTCTTGCAAACCGAACGCCTGGACTTGGCCGACACGAATTGTTGGCCGAATGGCGGACAATTATGTTTTGTCATATCATCGGATTTTCCGTCTGTCTAAGCAACAAGCTCAACAACGCCACCGGCTTCCTTGATCTTGCGTTCGGCCTCCTTTGAGACTACAGACTCCATCAGTATGCGTGCCATGTTCCGCTTCCGGCTTTTGACTTACCGTATCTGGCCTTGACGACAATTGGGATCTCGGGGATGCGACCCTTTCCGAGGACCTTGGCGTATCCGAGAGAGAGCAGGTCGAGGACCGGGGCTTTGTCACCAGCCTTCTTTGAGACGTACTCATCACGCTTCTCTTGCGGGATCAAAGTCCACAGCTTGTCGAGGTTGATGACAGGCTTCCAGAAGTGGTTGGTCTGGCGGTGGAAGTAGCGCATACCGACCTTTCCGAAGTAACCGGGATGGTACTTGTCCATGTTGATACGGTGGTGGTGCTGACCACCAGCGAGACCACGACCACCGGGATGCTTCCTGTGCTTGCCGACACTGTCGAGGATTAGTACTTTTGGCCCAAGCAGGACCGGGACACTAGACCCTTACCGTCCATGACCGGCTGAGACGTGACCGCGCCTGCATAGATGTTAGCAACTGTATGGAAATAATGGTGTGAAGCAGAAGCCCAAGGATGCGATTCGATTCAGCTGATGTGGTTGACGAATCTGTCGCAATCGCGTTGAACCTCCGCAGCGTGGCATACGTACAGCTTGCGCGTCTTGTGAGTACGGGTAGGCATGATGGCAATGCAGAAGTTGTTGTCCTGATTGCGATGCTTGGGATCCGTCGACAAACCTATTCGAGATTTCAGGTTGCGGAGTTTCGCACGTTGGTGCTTGAACGCTGACTAAGCGCTGCAAACCCTAGTCGAAGCACGACTACAAGGACAAAGTCGCGAAATCTTGGCATGTCTAGTGCACGGGCCACAACTTGCATGGGCGATCATGAGCAGGGCATACAGAGAGTGTCAACATTCAGAGTGGCCGATGGTGAGAAGATTGCATAAATTTCTTTGCAAGCAATAGGCCAACAAGCCCCACATGTTGGCTCGTGACCTGAGCCCATCGTAAACATTGCTTTTCATACAAGCCAGTAGCACCATATACCCGAGAACGCCTTGCTGTGATGCCCCTTCTTTCCAAGCCTACGAATCCTTCTCTGCCTGCGCTCGCTGATTTCTGGCATGCTCGCGCTCGACCTCATACAAGAAATCAAAGTAAGCCTTGTCGAAGTGGTGCACTCTGACATAGCCGTCCTCACCTCCGCTGGCGTAGCTCCTGCCCTGAGGATCGCATGCGATGTTGTTCAACGGACCAAAGTGACCTCTGACACGACCAACCTCGTCCTCGAAGATCTTGTGATAGAATCTGGCCTCGAACTTTCCTTGACGAGAAGAAGTGGTAGTGACGTTCATGGCAGCCTGGCCACCGCCCAGAATAACAAAATCCTTTTTGGCTGTGATAGCAGCGGTGTTGAGGGGTGTATCAGCAACATATGTTTTCATCAGCGACAGGTCGCGTGCGGAGATAAGTTTGGCGGTCTTATCTTTGGAGGCTGTGATGAAGTATGTCCTATCGGCCGACCACTGCAGATCTGTGACTGAACCCTGTCCCTCGTCGAGATGGTAAAGTTCGTTACGAAGGGCATCGCCCGTCTTCGCGTCGTACTGAGTAACTGATCCGTCTTCGTGTCCAGCAATAATGTACTTGGCCAAATAACTCCATCCTGCTCTTGTAGCCTTGCTCTCCGCGCACTCTATTCTCAGGCTGTATTCGTCGGTCTGTTCTGCTTCCACGTCCACCTTGACATCGTATGTGACGATAGTTCCCAGGTAACCCATACGCTGTTCAGTGATGGCAAGGAGCTGAGTACCATCCTCGCTGAACTCTACCCACTTGACAGCGGTGGGAAAATCCCAGACCTTTAAGCACTTGCCGGTTCGGATATCCCACAGGCGCATTGTGTTGTCGGCGGCGCCAGAGGCAATCATGGTGGTGCTGGGGTCGACATCGACTGTCCAGATGGCGCCTTGATGACCATGGTACGTGCCGAGACGCTCGCCGTTCACACTGAACCAAGCACAAATGATCTGGTCCTTGGCGACTGAGAAGATGATATCGCCGTCCTTGGTGTACTTGACTTGCGTCAAGGCGCGTTCCTGTCAGGGTTTTAGCGGGAGCAAGAGCGGGCGCCGGGGCAAGGCTCTCTCACATGACCTTGTAGCAAAATCGGTCTCATCTTGACGTTGACGTTGGCTTTGCTAGAAAAGGGTGGCTTCGATGTGAGTCTTTGAGGTGGCAGCGGACTTTCTTTGGATCTTGCGGGGCGGACAGCGGCGGAGCAGCAATTTTGGTGCGTCTGCGGCTCAGCGAGCGATCTGACGCCCGCCCGACCAAATTTGTCGTCGATTGTGCGACATGCAATTATCTTCCGCCAGTCCTTCGTTCTGCTACATCTTTAATGCTTCTTGCAAGCCTCGTCAGAGCATTGATAATGGCGCATATATATTCCAGGCGATGAGTAGCTTGAACGCCTTCAAGCTTCGTTCGTATCCTTATTCCGTTTCACAGCGTTCTATATTTGCCCTACGCCAAACTTGAAGCTACGCGTTGGAGGGCCGGCCAAATCAAGCATTACGTCTTCCAGCCACGCGTGATAAAATCTGCTTTTGCAGACCATATAGTCGTTGCTCGCCAGGGCAGATGACATATACGTTGACTTTACTCGGTGCCCAACCGTCTGCTTCAGCTTCCTGGCTCAGACTGCAGTGCTTCGCGAAGAGCCGGAGCTGGACTTGGCTGAAAATGGGGAGATCTTCGGCGCCGATTCCCGCAAGACTGTTTACGCGGGGCACTCACTCTCAGCTGAATGTAAGATTCAGCCCACCATACTTTCAACTCTACTTCGCGCACGCGACATTGCAACGACTACGTCGCGCCTCTCTCGCTACTCTTTCTTTGCGAGGAGTCCATTCATCCGCAGCTTCGCAACCTGTGAGAGCCTTCGCCACGGGTGCAGCCACGATGGGCGCCGAAAAGATTGATGGCACGGCCATCGCCAAGAGCATCAGAGAGCGCATTCACCAAAGAATAGCTCAGACACAATCTGCCAACCCTCGATACAAGCCAGCTCTCACAATTGTGCAAGTGGGTGATAGGCCTGATTCCAGCACCTATGTTCGCATGAAGCTCAAGGCCGCCGAAGAGGCCAACATCAATTGCACATTGGAGACTTACCCAGAGTCAGTCTCGGAAGCTGAGCTGCTCCAGCACCTGTCTAGGCTCAACCGCGATTCGAGTGTACACGGTATTCTCGTTCAGCTGCCTCTGCCGAAGCACATCAATGAACACACCATCACCACAGCGGTCGACGAAGAGAAGGATGTAGACGGTTTCGGCACTGTGAACATCGGAGACCTCGCCAAGCGTGGTGGCAAGCCATTATTCATACCATGCACACCCAAGGGAGTCATGGTCCTTCTGAAGGAGTCGGGAGTTGATCTGAAGGGCAAAAATGCCGTCGTTCTTGGCCGCAGTGATATCGTGGGTACACCAGTGGCCATGCTTCTGCAAAAGGCAGACGCAACCGTCACTATCTGTCACTCGAGAACTCAGGATCTGGAAAAGAAAGTGAGAGAGGCCGATGTGGTGGTTGCAGCTATTGGTCAGACCCAGTTCGTCAAGGGGGACTGGCTCAAGCCTGGCGCCGTTGTGATTGACGTTGGAACCAACTATATTGACGACGCCTCGAAAAAGTCTGGCAAGCGTTTGGTAGGCGATGTCGACTACGACTCTGCTGTTGAGGTTGCTTCAAAGATCACTCCAGTCCCCGGAGGGGTTGGTCCCATGACCGTGGCCATGCTTTTGGAAAATGTCATTGCAGCCGCCGATCATTCGGTTGAGAAACAGAAGATTCGATACGTGACACCTCTTCCGCTCAAGATCGAGAAACCTGTCAAGTCGGACATTGCCATCTCTAGAGCCCAGCAGCCAAAATTGATCACTACGGTCGCCACTGAAGCTGGAATCGCTCCATACGAGCTCGAGCCATATGGTGCCTATAAGGCCAAGGTCGATATTGCCATCTTAAACCGTCTCGAGCATCGTCGCAATGGACGCTATGTGCTTGTAGCTGGTATCACGCCGACTCCGCTCGGTGAAGGCAAATCAACCACTACGATCGGACTGACCCAAGCACTTGCTGCACACTGCAACCGTATTGCCTTTGCAAACGTGCGTCAGCCGTCTCAGGGTCCTACTTTCGGCATCAAGGGAGGTGCAGCAGGAGGCGGTTACAGTCAAGTCATTCCCATGGACGAGTTCAACCTTCACCTGACTGGCGACATCCACGCCATTACAGCTGCCAACAATCTGCTTGCCGCTGCGATCGATACCAGAATGTACCACGAGGCAACACAAAAGGATGGCCCGTTGTACAAACGCCTTGTACCGGCAGTAAAGGGCAAGCGCGAATTCAAGCCTGTCATGCTCCGCCGCCTGAAAAAGTTGGGAATCACCAAGGCCGACCCCAACGAGTTGACTGAGGAGGAAATCAACCACTTCGCTCGTCTGGACATTGATCCCGAAACGATCACATGGAGGAGAGTACTCGATGTCAACGACCGACACCTGCGACAGATCACGATCGGGCAAGCACCTACCGAGGCAAAGGGAGGTCCTCGACAGACTGGATTCGATATCTCGGTCGCTTCTGAGTGTATGGCCATCCTCGCGTTGAGCAACTCGCTTGGTGATATGCGTGAGCGTCTGGGACGTATGGTCGTCGCATTCAGCAAGCGCGGCGAGCCTGTGACTTGTGATGATATCGGAGCTGGAGGTGCTTTGACTGCACTTCTGAAGGATGCCATCAAGCCGAACATGATGCAAACATTGGAGGGTACACCAGTCTTTGTTCACGCTGGTCCTTTCGCGAACATTTCCATCGGTGCCTCGTCTGTCCTTGCTGACAAGGTTGCCTTGAAGCTGGCAGGAACAGAGCCAGAGGAGGACCACAACTCAAAGAGCGGCTTTGTCGTCACCGAAGCAGGTTTTGACTTCACAATGGGTGGCGAGCGGTTCATGAACATCAAGTGCCGATCATCCGGCCTTTCTCCCGATGTCGTCGTTATCGTTGCCACCGTTCGTGCGCTCAAGGTCCATGGAGGTGGTCCACCAATCTCAGCAGGCGCCGCTCTTCCCGAGGTTTACACGACTGAAAATGTTGACATCCTCCGCGCAGGCTGTGTCAACCTTCGCAAGCACATTGCGAACGCAGTCTCCTATGGCGTGCCTGTCGTTGTTGCCATCAACCGAATGACTCAGGACACCGATGCTGAGCTTGCGGTCATTCGTGAAGAGGCTCTAGCTGCTGGCGCCGTCGACGCCATCCCGGCCAATCACTGGGCCGAGGGTGGTGCCGGTGCCGTTGACCTGGCAAAGGGTGTCATTGCAGCCGCAGAAAAGGAGAAGAACTTCAAGCTTCTTTACAGCACGGACGGCACCGTGCAGGAACGCATTGACAAGATCGCGCGCGAGATGTATGGTGCTGAAAAGGTCGAGTTCAGCGAGCTTGCGGCCAAGAAGGTCAAGGTATATGAAGACCAAGGATTGTCAAACCTACCGATTTGTGTAGCCAAGACTCAGTACAGTCTGTCACACGACCCGGAGCTGAAGGGTGCACCTACTGGCTTCACAGTCCCAATCCGAGACGTCAGGCTAGCGGTCGGCGCCGGCTACTTATACGCATTAGCAGCTGATATCCAGACAATTCCCGGCTTACCTACAGCGCCTGGCTATCTCAACGTTGATGTTGATCCCGAGACAGGCGAGATTGATGGCTTGTTTTAGTCTTCGTACACGATAGTCAAAGCAAGGAAGGTATTTTTGTTGCGATATTGCAAATGGGCGGGAGGGAGGCTTTCAACATGAGTCTCCTGATACATAAATCGGTCAACCGGTAACGATATACGAACGATATGCAGCTAATCATTCAACAAGCGAGCATGGCGCAAAGGGTGGCCAAGGCAATTGGCATGGCTTTCAATGTATTTTATGTATATACCCAAAAGAGAGTTTCTGAGTCAATCTGGTCATAGATATCAGGATCCCACAACCGTAAGTCTATTTACTCCAACATTGATGGTTCTCACGTCACCTTGACAAAAGTGTCTACGCCCAGATAGTCGAAGGCGCCGACCGGTACACCTTTGTGCCGGAGGATGCAGTACGCGGTGCTGTAATGAAAGTGGAAATTCGGAATCACGAACTTGGAGACATAGTCCTGCCCAGTCTCGAACTTGAAGTCGCCCGCTGAGCGCGTATCCATGATGATTGCCGAGTCAGTTCTGCTGTTCATGTCCTCGGGCCTGACCGTGGCCAGGATGTCGATGGTGCGCTGGATGCGCGTCTGCAGCTGGTCAAAGGTCGTTTCGTTGTCCTCGAACACAACCCTTTCGGTGCCTCCGACGCGAGAGGCCAGGAATTTGGCCGAGTCGCAGGAGTTCTGGACTTGGTAGGTGAGGCTGAGTCGGGATTAGCTTAGGAATGTACAACAATGTCACGCGTGCTTATTGCGAACAGCTGGCTAGTCTCGGATGCGACCTTGTTCTGGGCTCACAAGTGGAGTCCTCTTTAAAGGTTAAAAGGACTGTGGTAGCATCATGGCAGTGTTAAAAGACTGGCCAGATACGAGAAGGTACGAGTGCTAAGGCTGAAACCCTGAGCCTCGGATGCAGGTACAAGTGGTCGGGCCGCTTACGGTTTCATGTCCTCGATGAGTCTAGAGTTGAGCAGCTCCTCGTGCTTGATGCTCTTCTCGTCGGCGAACTTGACGGCTTTGTCGAGAATACCGGAGAGGTTCCTCAGGTACTTGGTCAGGATGGGGATTGATTGATTGTACAGAGAGGTCGCCATCTTGTCAACGAGAAGTCAAGAGATTGGTGGGTCAAATCGCACCGATGAGAAAGGGCGAACTTTCCCCAGGTACAGATATACGGTGCAATGCTCAGACCAAGTGGCATGCAAGAGCGGTGACAGTAGCTGAAGGGGCGACCGCCGTTTTGGAGTCAGGGTAGCGACTTCGACGTTCGCCAATCGCAAGATACCGCTATCGACTTTCTGATTCCCGAATCATGATTACTCATTATTTTGGGAGGAGGTCGGCAAGGTGGTCTCTCCAATCTCCAAGCAGCCGACAAATGGTCGTCGCAATGCAGCAGACATTAAATGGAGTACACGGAGACGCTAAGAACCAACTTCTTCGTATGGGAATCTTTGCCAAGGATAGTCCACTTCAACCCATCTCATGGTTTGCCAGAATTCCGAGCCCCGGTAGCGAAGCATATTGCATGCTTATCGTTGGGCAAAAAGTATGGTTCCTACGCCGCATCAGCATTTGGTGCAAGGGATGTCAGGGTCAGGTCGATATTGTGGTCGACTGCGAGACGTATTGTTTCACCAGTCTGTCCCTTGCATCATGCACGACAGGTGACACGTCTATAAGGGACTTACCAGAGCGATGGAAATGCAACGGGTAGTCTGTTTGGCGTTGCGAGGCCGACAGTATTATTCGATGCTGCGGGACGAGGTAAGCAGACGTTCAGCTATGGATAGACGAGATATAGAAAGCGGCGGCGAAATCTGAAACGAAGCCAAGAAGCATGTTCCAAGGAGGCCAGTATGTTGGCAAAGCTTAGGTATATGCGATGCTGTACTGTAGAGTGTGATTTGTCCAGTCAGAATGCTCCGCTATAGGTGGTCCGGTCAATTCCATCCCATTTTTGGTCTCGGCTTCTGCTGAATGGACAGGGAGATGTGCCCTCCACAGCCAGTCCCTACCTATGTATTGTCCAGCTTACTTGCAGCACCGCTACAGAGACCCCTACAGTCGCAGTAGTACTCCAACAATTAACTATCGAATCTAGGTTGACAGCAACTCAAAGACTCTCACGCTCCTGTTACGTAGATCCGAAATTAGCTGTCCACGAAGCTCAGCCGCATCCACCGGTTAGCCCAGGAGCGCTCCCAGTAGCTTGACAGCGGCCTTGTCGTTGGCCGGAATGTGATGGCTGTCAGTGGGCACACTGCACAGCCTGCTGCGTGGGTAGGTAGTCAATTGCTTGTGGTTCGCAAATAAGGCCAGTGCGCACAAGTCATGAACCACCCCAGAATCGACTTGATGAGACGTGTATAGTGGGGTTAGGGGGCCACAGCCACTAATGTATCACCTATCGATGATCGACTTCAGGGGCACCGCGAGCTAATTCCGGGCCACTGCCAAGTCGGGGTGGTGGGTCATGACTTATGCGCGCTGGCCTCCAAACACGGCGTTTGCGGCTGACCAAATAGACGCCAGGGGAGTTCTGATGCAACCCTACTGAATCAAGCGCGAAACACAGACATCACAGGATGACTGCTGCGACACCCAACACAGTTCTCTGTGGGTTCTTTGCGCGTTTGTCTCGTCCGATCTCACCCGTAATAGGAATGGCTCAAATCATCGAGTTTCATCCGGAGGAGATAACAGTGACCGGGACACGCCGCGTGTTCCCTTTCTGGGCCAGTCCAGTGAAGCCTCTCGAGCATGTACAGAACAGTTTGAACATCTTCCTCCGTGCACAGTCGCGGAGCAGTCTCTAGTGTCGATCTCTTCATACTGATTCTGCTCCGGGTAGGAATAGCCCTGTCAAAATACCCTATACGGGAAATCGCCGTCCACCATCAAAGCTCTCGTCAACTCATAGTGACTTTCCGAGCGTGTGTCGTCTTTGAGATGGTTCGTTACCCGACAGTTTTGGAGCTGTCAGACTCGTGGAAGCACAGCCCTGATGCTGCTGCAACATTTGTTTGGCTTATTTCGACCGCTACGCTGCTCTTTTTGACCTGTCAGCAAGCTGGATAGGCAAATGACTGCTGCTGTCGACCGTTGCAATCATTCCTAGAAAGATGATCTCTTCCGAACAGTGGTAGGGCTGGCCATGGACCTCGTGACCGCCCCAGCTGGTAGGTTAATTTTGAATGCCTCGAGACGCACAAGGGGACCCATTAGCATGTCAGCTCATCTCAGTGTATATATCGCTCTCTGTCCCGAACTTGCTTGTGAGTTTTCGTTCTCGCCACTCATTCTTTTTTGCTTTTCATCAGCTCGGGGTTTAGATAATCCCTTTCCTTCATTTCAATAATCACACTCTTTTGCATCGTGTATCACTGTTTACTGCTCAAAGCCACCTTCACTTTTGCGGATTCTCATCTATCGCCATGCCTTCTTGGTTCAGCATTGCGGTTGCAGCGATACCGTTGCTCGGCGTCGCTACCGCTGGGCCCCTCGTTACTCCATATTCCGATGGAAGCTGCAGTAACAAGTTGACTTCGTGGTCATACAGCTCCAGAAACGGCACTCAATACGAGAACAAACCTTTCGACACGGGTGCCGGCGTCAGCGCCTACGGCAACTCGACCCTCAAGGGTAATTACGAGACATACAATGACCTACAGTTCGACATTCCAGCATCCTCTAGCAAGCTGGGTAGCAATGTCTTTTGGAAGATCAATAAACTTGACGAAGGCTGCCGTGTTATCTTCATGCAGCCGTTTGCCCAGAGCCAGCGAGGCTCGAACATCCCCGGCAACATTGTCTTGAACGTTGGCAGCTCAAGCGCCTGCTACTACGCCGACCTTGACGACACGGTGCTCATGAGCTTCTGCTGCGGAACCGAAGATTGCAGCGCTTTCAACGTTGGCCAGACGGTGCTTAACACCAAACGTGACCTGCCCACGACCTTTGTTGGAGGTCCGACAGCCTCTCTGGCCGAGCAGTTCGGCCAGGAGAATGTCAAGCGCGACATGGTCAGCGTAGCTGGAGGCGGTCCCTCTGTCTCTCTTGCTCAGGCCTTTGGTCAGGCGCACGCGAAGGCCAAGCGTGGACCTCAGCCCAAGGCCGAAGCTGTTGGCTCCCTGGCTGCTCGTGCTCAGGCGCAGATGAAGCGGGATGTCGAGAGCATCTTCGAAAAGAGACCCAAAAACTTGCGGTGACAATGACACGGCCTGCTACAATGCCCAGTGGGGTAAGTGCAAAATTACAGCCAGCCCTTATCCTGTTTCCATGCCCGGTCAGCAACAGGCTGTTAGCGAGTGGGCGGGTTGCCACAGCGGCATGAAGTGCGAGATTACCGTGTCTAGCACCACTAGTCACTCCACTGAAGTTTCTGCTTCGCAGACCGACAGCGACACCACCGGTTCCTCCACCTCGAGCACGACTGGTAGTTCAGAGACCAACACCAACACACTGGAGACGACCAACAAGGACGGGTACAGTCTGAGCGTCGGCGCTAGCATCGGCTTCGGACCGGTCTCCGCCTCAACTGATGCCACCAAGAGCCACGAGACCACAAACACAAATACAAACACAAACACCCAAGTCAATTCCCAAGAGCAGACTTCGTCGAACTCTTTCTCGCAGACTGTTGCCAACACTACCGGTCACGCTTTGACTACCGCCCAGGGTGAGGAAATGTCGCATTCGTTCGGGATCATGCCCGGTGGATACGCAATCCTTACTTTCCTTCCATTCTTCGACTGCTACACCGTCACCGTCGACTGTGGTAGCGATTGGATCGGTCCTCTTGGCAAGACCAAGAGCATTAGCAGTCAGATCTGTACTCCGTCCATGAAAGGTGACAAGGTGCAGGGATCCTACAGCTTGTTGTACTCCAACCAGGGCAACTAAAGTGATAGCTTCGGATCTTTGGATGAATGACAATGAGGTGGTGTTACGGGGCGAAACGATGGATCTGATCTGAAACTGGGACCCGGGTTTACTATTTATATTCTTTTGGGACCTTCACGAGACGATGGTCGGCTTGAGCAAGACTCTTCAGATAATCAATGTTACCTTTTACTCGCATTTTCAACGTCCAGCTCCTCTGTGATGCCGTGCTACATCACGCCATTCACGAGATCCGGCTTGGCTCTTTAATCTTTCAGCTATCAGTGCTAGAGATTCTTCTTTCAGCCAGTCACGATATCTAATTCAACAAATTTATTGGTGGCGTTCACAAGACGCGCGGCATTTTTTTTCCCAACGAGTTTACCATGTTTGTAAGCGAGCGCAGATAACAAGAAACGCAGGAGTGTACGTGCACCCAGCGCTGAAAATCGACCTGCCCACACTGCACCTTCGTAGGGAAATTGTGAGGCTGAAGATAAAGCTGCGGCAGTTGACGTCAATCCCCAAGCTTCTCCACCACGCCGCGTCGACTTACCAACCACGCGTCTGCAACGTGTTACACGCCTGTCAACCCGCAGATCCGGTGTAACAATCGCTTTGCAAGAGTCCCGAAAGCTAGCTTGAGTTTGCAAACAGTAAAGCTCTTCCATTGGCAACACTCTGCAATCTTGCCGCGCGTTCCGCCATGTCGGACTCCGAACTCTCTGCAACGGTTCCAAGCAATGCCGAACTCAAGAAGGGACTGTGCGACGCAGTAAAGCGCCTGCGCAAGGACGATCCTGATGGGGTGACCATCAACAACGTACGCCGCGCGGCTGAGAAGCAATTGGGCCTCGAGCAAGGATTCTTCAACAATTCGGACTGGAAAGAGCAGAGCAAGACAATCATAAAGGCCCAGGTCGAGAAGGACGACGATTCTAGCGAGGAGGTAGAGGCGGCCGGAAACAAATCGGGAGCGAAGCGGAAACCGGGCAACATGGCGGGCACAAAACGAAAGGCGCCCAACACTAAGGCGCCCGCGAAAAGAAAGAAGAGGAAGGTCAGCGAGGCCTCGGATTCAGAAGAGGCACAAAGTTCTACGGCGAGTATGTCCACGTCTGCGGAGGCAGACAGTGACCCAGAATCGGATTTCAGTGACGAGGAGGTGGCCCCCAAAGCGAAGTTCAAGGCCAAGAAGTCCAAGTCTACGGTTTCAAGCAGGGAGTTGTCCGATGGTGAGTCTTCAAACGATGCAAAGGCACCAGAGAAAGCTACAAAGTCCAAACTGGCCGCAAGTTCAAAGCTATCAGACATTGATCCGGCTGATCCGGAGCCTGTATCCATTACAAACGCCAAGGTAGACGGTGACGCCTCAGATAGCGAGATGTCGGTCTTGATAGATGACAGCCCGCCGGCGAAGGCAAAGCGAAAGTCGACATCGGCCGGGACGAAGTCATCGAGTAAGGATAAGCCAGCCAAGGTCAAATCAAGCAAAGAAGCACCGGCTCTAGATCCCGATCAAGAAGAAATCAAAAGGCTTCAAGGCCAGCTTGGCCAGTGTGGTATTCGCAAAGTCTGGGGCAAGTACTTGAAACCTTTCGAAACGCCGCGTGCAAAGATCAAGCATCTTAGGGAGATGTTGGCGGAAGTCGGCATCACCGGTAGATTCTCGCAGGAGAAGGCAAAGCAAATACGTGAACAGAGGGAGCTTGCGGCTGACCTTGAAGCCGTTACCGAGGGCAACAAAGTCTGGGGCTGTCGGAAGCCAAGGAACGAGACTGTGGAAGAAGACTCTGAAGTCAAGCCGAAGAGGGGTTTGGCGAAGGGATTGACAGAACTAGATTTCATTTCGGATGGTGAAGAGGATTGAGCCACGAAGGTCCTCTTTGAATACATGTTTAGCATCGCAACATGTCTCAGACGCGAGTCATGCTCGTGGCACAACCGAGCATGGCTTCCAGATCTTCAATAAGCATCCCCAGGCTGGTTGCATTACATCTGAATGTTGAGGCTGGACTGAGACCGGGCCTTTCTGAGATACGGTAGGCGGTGGTGAGGCGTCAGAGACTTGTATGGGCAAGCAGCCGCCCAGGTCGCGAGATCCTTTCATCAAATATATGTTCGCGACATGCAGAATATAAATCATGCCGGCATAGGTCTCGCAAACAAAGCCATTAGATCATGAGCCCGACTGCAGCTGAGATGCTGGCAGAGATAAGGTACATTAGTCGACCGAACGAGAGCACGAAAACCACACGGTCACGGACCAACACCCTATCGAATAATAGACGTAGGCAACTAGATACCACCCATCGACCGAAGATGCAACAATCGTAGGCTGACGCGATCTGAAAATTCTCTGTCTATTAATGCTCAAGGGAATTAGGTTGATACCTGCCGGATGTCTTGATCTGCAGAGCCGCAGGAGCTCATCCCTGGGAGCCGCCGCCGAATAGTTAGTCCGGGGAAAGAGCTCAGTGAAACTTGAACAACGCTCCGCGACGAGCACGATTCCGCAACACCACCGTTTCTTTGCGCCAGAGGTTGCAGTCCGGCCTCTCCGCTGCGTGTTCTCTTATCATCACTCCACAGAAGAAACCCAACGGTTCCAGGTCGGCAGCCTACACGAGAGATGCGGCGGTAACAATCGTCCTTCTGCCTAATTCTCGATCTTCCTCACACCCGCTATAACCCAAGATGGTGCCAACAATCAATCGGCTACCTTCCTTTCAGGGGGCGAAGGCCCGCTCATTTCGATCCTACTTCAGAAGGATACCGCTATTTACTGGAGTCATACTCCTAGCCATCATCGTCTTCTGGATCCTCGAGCTGCAGTCGAGATGGGACGTCAGGGCCTGGGGCGCTCTCTACCCTGAGAAGATCAACTTCTCGACAAGTAAGACATCTGGCTTAGACCCAGCTTGCCGGCAGCCCCAATTAATACCATCAGAGACTGACACGTGACTGTAGTGTATCGCCTAAACACATATCCTCTCATCCACGTCAACCTTCTCCACGCCCTCATCGACACTTGCGCGTTGATGCCGCTAATGGAACGATTCGAAGCTGAGCACGGAACGTTGACAACCGGGGCTCTCTTCCTTGGCCGTGGGTACTCTCTCGCTACAAAAGCTGGAATGGGAGCACCTCAGACGTGGCACAATCTCGCTAACACGCACAACAGCTTTGGCCACATTGCCCGCTGGGCTCTACTTATTCATTGAACGCCTCATACTTCGAAACAACTCGCCCACACAGGGAGGTTCGATATGGGTTTTCCTCCTCTTGGGCCACGAGGCCATAAAAGCGTGGCGAACCAATCCGACATTCAACATCAACACCATATCCATACCCACGTATACCTTGCCGATCTTCGCGCTGGTCGTCTCCGCCGTCATGCTGCCGCACGTCGGATTTTTGTCCCACATGTGTGCCCTTTGTGTGGGGTATGTATATGGGCTTGGGTATCTGAAATTCATGGCCCCGCCGGAACGTGTTTTGAGGTGGATCGAGAGCAAGGGAAATCTACTCGGACGACTGCCACATTATGTGAGTGTCGATCAGAAAACATTCGGGCGTTACGGGGTGCTACCGACGACGAGTACGGCGGTATGAGCTCTGGTAGTGTCAACGTGCTTTCGGTGGCCCTAGCCGGGCGCATTGGCAGCGTTGGATATTGAATGTACATATATTCAGCAATGTCCGATTTGAATACTCGTTTAATCATCAAACCGCGCCTCGTGCTATGGCTTTCATTCGGTATTTGTGTTTGGTATTCGTCGCTTTGTAGCGCTGATACGAAGGTGAGCTCGTTGGCAGGAAGGGTATCTATGGTCCCTGGGTCACATAGACCCACTAGTATTCCACAAGCTGTACTGGTAGATTTCGCAAACCATCGTCAGCTCGACACCACTTTTATAGTGCCACCAAAAAGGGTTCTCAGTGGAGGCTAGTCCACGCGCAAAAGTCCGAAACACGCCCTCACAACAGCATTATAGGGAATGAAAGCTACATATACATTATATACTTGACCAGGACGAAGCGCCCTAAAGCTAGCGGTGCCAATGTACTGAACTGAATCTTCTAGGCGCAATGTGTAGTACCTTGCGTAATGCAGCTGCATAGCACAAAGTTCTCGGGCTGAATTTAGACAACGAATTTCATGTATTTATTGGAGTCTATACGCAGAATACGATCATCTTGAATGAGGCTGGCACAGTGTCTCCGCTTCTTGCAATGTTTTATAGTTATCTTGATTTTATGTCACGATTTCCAGCCTAGATATACTATCTGACGTTAGGTACCATTTTCCAAGTAGGCTCGTAGGTCGATGTTGCAAGTTGGTTGACGGCTGGACTTGGGATCGACCGGCACCAGCCACCTGGCTGCTTCGGCTGTGGCGCGACCCTGGCTTCCGTTGCAGGGGCAGCTTTCGACCAACAACCTGTCTTTCGTGATTGGGAGGAGCGTCGAAGCTGCCAGTCAGTCTCTGAATGAGATTTCGAACTTGAATAAGCTGGATATGAGATGCAGAGAACGTGTAAGTCTTGAGTATTTGTCACTCGCTTTCGCCTGAGCCGCACCTGTTCTCTGTGTAATCTCCAGACAGAGTTACGGCCTTGTCAGTCGCTCGGCTACGACTTCAGAGATATTTCATCCCAGCCTTTCACTGTATCCTCAGATGGCAAGTGCGCTTCCAGCATATTCAGATTTGTACTGTGGTAACTGCTTGTCTTTGTACCGTACATGGAAAAATCTTTTGCCATGCTGCCACTTTGAGCTTTGTCAACCGCTGAAGCACGTGCACTCCACTTCACTGTATCGGTCCTGCCACCACAGCCATTCTAGCCATACTAACCGAACAAAAAGCCTTCAAACTCCTGATTTGAACTTCTCCGACTCAAGGACAGTGGCGTAACGCAGGCTCTGTTGCTTGACAAGTTGATGATCAGCATCGTTTCCAAGTACTTACGCCACCAGCATCCTTTCTGGCTCGACATATCCGAACTATTTTGCCAACATGGACAAGACTGGAAGCATGACCAAGGGTGTCACACCTGCCACGAAGACTTATGAACCGGTCAGACACCCCCAGTTCGGCTGCGAGCATCTCCAAGAAGTACTTTCAATGGACAATGGTGTCCCGGAGAAATTCTCAAACTCCTTTCAGATGGTCCAAAACAAGATCGGCAAACCCATGCAGACTCAAGCGATTAGAGATGCAGCCGGCGTTTCTGACACCGCTTTCCATACCTTGACAGCTACATACATGTGCCTACAGTGCGCCAATGTATCGACACTAAAAGAGAGAGACAATCATGCGAATACTAAGGGTCACAAATTCTCTGTCGAAAGTCGAAGTGGTTGCCTCTGGTGTGCGATGTGCGACGACTTCGTGTACGATCCAATATACGAAGACTGGAGGACGAACAGAGATCTCCCGGCCACTGGCAAGAAGCGTAAGAGGCCTGCGGGGCCGTCGGAAGAGGAGCGCTACATCTACGAAAACAGCAACGCACTCACATGCATTGCTGGAGAGCCTCGTGGGCTGTACAACTTGGGCCAGACCTGCTACATGAGTGTCATCCTGCAAGCTATGGTCCACAACCCTCTGATGCGAAACTACTTCCTTAGCATGGATCACGACCTGAATGAGTGTGAGGTGGACGACTGTGTAATCTGTGCTCTCACTGGTTCATTCATTGATATCGTTGCGACTGAGAAGCTCGACGGTCATGGCCCGATCGATATGCTCTGGAAGTCGTGGCGGTACAACAATAATCTCGCGGGTTACCATCAGCAAGATGCCCACGAGTACTACCAATCTCTACTCGACCACCTCCACAGCAGCAGCAATAGCAAGAGCAGCGATTCCAGGAATTGCAGGTGCCAATTCCATCAATTCTTCTGGGGAAAGTTACGCAGTACGGTGACCTGCCTCACGTGCAAGAACGTTACGACCGCCGATGATCCCATGAACGACCTCAGTTTAGACCTTCGGCAGCAGATCAAGAAGCGAAAACTGGGGCCAAAAGCAGGAGGTGGAAAGGGTCAGGCTGACGAGACACCGCTGGAATTGACAGACTGCCTCCGCAATTACACATCGCCCGAAAAGCTAGGAGAAGATTCTTACACTTGCCGGTCGGATTCATGCAGCAACACACCTCAGCGCGCTCGAAAACATCTCACAATTAAGAAATTGCCGATGACGTTATGTATCCAGCTCAAGGTAAGCAATTCCTGACTGCGGGTGAAAATCTATGACTAACCCTTGCAGCGATACGAGCACAGCAACCCCAAGAACAACCCTTCAAAGATCGACACGGCCCTTCGCTTTCCTCTTCAACTAGACATGTCGCCATACACCGCTCGAGCACACAGACAGAAGAAAAAGGCCAACGGCGGCGTGGATCCGGCGGACATGCCGACCCTTCCCAACTATCCTAGCTGGATGCAGCCCCTGACCCCAAGGTCGCCCGGATGGTACGACCTCTATTGTGTGGTGGTGCATGTGGGCAAGATTGATGCCGGCCACTACATCTGCTACTGCAAGCGGGATGGCCAGTGGTTCAAGTACGATGACAGCAAAGTCACCATTGCCACAGAGAAGACGGTTCTAGAGCAGGAACCGTACTTGTTGTTCTATGTTGTCAGAAACCTGGGCCCAGGCTCCGCTGACTCTGCCACGCCAACGGAGCATACCAGCAACGGAAACGACGATGCTGCTGGAGAGGATGAATGAAGACAGAGAAGTGGATGGATGCCATGATGCGAGTTCTTGCTATGTCATTAAAAGGCGCTCTGCATTTTTGATGGTGCACCGCATGGGTATTGTACTACGACCAGGCGGCATGATTGTACATTATCGTCTCGAGGGCGCCTCTTCTGAGTTGCCAATCTGATAGAAAACGGACGCCACACAGGCTTCAGTGGCGCTTCTTCTTCCGAGTGCTCATTTTTTGGACATGCGTGATTATTTCGGCAGTGCAGTGTGTGCGGCATTCCGCAAGGTGGCGGTTCGTGGCTGCCATATCGCTCGAGGCTGGTTGATTGCAGTCCCTGAGATGGACACTCAACGTACTCCTCGGCCTCTTGGACCTCTCGCTATGCCACTGGGTCTCGTCCTACCGGCACGGCCATTTGGAGCGCCTCGCCCAGCACCCCTGGCGATCCCACTGCCACGATCACCACGCGCCCTACCTCGTGCGGCCGGCGTAGCATGTCGCCCAGCAGACCTGACCGTACTTGGATGATCCACAAAACTCGTCGCCGTGCTAACAATAGTCATGTCAGGATCATAATCGACGCCGCCTCGTCCCCCTGCCCGTGGACCCGGACTCTCAGGCCACTGTCCTCCGTCGTTCATCTCCTCGTTCATCTTGGCTCGCTTGAAGCTATCCGCAACCGGGCCCTCTGGGAAATCGACACAGAAGGCATTCATGTTCATTCCGTAGAGGAAGGCAGCGAAATTCTCGGAAAAGCGGGATAGTGACTCGTGCATCAGCTGCAGGTGCATGAAGTTGGCTTCTAGATCCGCCATGCCGTCGGCCATTTCTGCGAAAGCGGGCTCGAGGGCTGCCAGAGGATTTGCGGCGTGCGCCGAAGAGGCATCGAATCCGGCGCTGTTTCGTAGAGAGGTCCGTGATGATGGGCGGATAGGTGTTGTTGGACGGGACGGGACTGGTCTTGGAGAGGTCGTACTGCGTTTGTGGGTTGACGCGTCCATGACGGATGTGAGTTGAGCGTTGAATTTGGTAATATAAGGACTTCAGGCAGCCAGATTGATTGTGAATTGGGTAGCCTGGAACGCGTGCTACGTAAAGACCGTGGCTGCGGCGTTTCTTGAGTTCACTGACCGCGTTGGCGTATCAATTGAGTTTGTGAGGACATTGGTTGGTGCAATATCTGCAATGATTGTTGATATTGGCTGGCGGGGAGCGCGGCACCAAAGTCCGATTGCAGGGCACCCACCCACTGCCCGCCGACGGTTTCAGATAATCAAGAGAAGCAAACATTTATGCTGTGATGGACCAGCATGAGCTCGGCCTTGGCACAATCAGTGTTTTCTCCTCAACCATGCAGCCGAGCAGGACATATGCTAGCCGGACTCGTCGCGAGCCCCGGCGACCAAACATCGGCTTTGCGGGCAACGGAGCAGCACATCTGGGAAAGTGCGGCTATGTCATCATCTCATCTCTGGCTGCTAGCATTCTTAGCAGCATAAGCCAGCCACGGAGTCCGGTCGTCAGCTCCACCAGTACCGACGCTTTTGTCCCACACATGTCGTGTCGTGCATTGCCTCGTTGCCGTGCCTTGAGACACTCTCCAAGTCCTTCCCTCAGGCAGCCATTTTCCTCTTCTTCTTACCGCTTTGCTCCAGCCGCCGAGTCGCCGGTTGCAGCTAAAAGTGGGCCGCATCGGAACGCGCCGTATATCAGTGCGTTCGCGCTCACCTGTACGCTCGGTGCTTCGATTGCTTTCGCTTTCTCCCTAAAGAACCCTGACCAACTCGAGTCTTGGAAGATCTTTGCCCCCGCCGACGAGTATCTCAATCCAGACATGCCTTCGACACTGGCGCCCGGCCGCCTCGGCAACTTGACGATCGACGAGAAGATCAAGTTGCAGGAAGCGTGGAGACGGCTGTCGAGAATCTGCAACGTCCCATTGGACGACGATGAGCCCGAACTAGAAACCACCGAGAGCCAGACCGATAGCACGGCGGCGACCAAGGAGGTAAAGAAGAGCAGGCGGCCCCGATTCCGTCGTAAGAAGACGGACACGGTGAACACAGCCGACACGGAGGACGACAAGTATGGCCAAACAAAAGAGTTCCAACAGGCCCTGAAGGAGAACACACCCGAGGACATCCGCGAGACTGTCTGGACTATGGTGAAAATGGACCACCCAGATGCCCTAATGTTGCGATTCCTTCGCGCCCGAAAGTGGGACGTCGACAAAGCGCTGATCATGATGATTTCGACCATGAACTGGCGGAAGCGAGACATGCACATCGAGGACACAATCGTCCATCAAGGAGAGTCAATAGCATTGAAGGACAACATGAGCAAGGACGACGAAGGATTCCTCGAGCAGTACAGAATCGGAAAGAGCTTTATGCATGGTGTGGACAAGGATGGAAGGCCGATTTGCATCATCCGAGTCAGGTTACATACTCCTGGAGCGCAGACTACCAAGGCACTCGAAGACTACACGGTCCACACGATTGAGACGACGCGCATGGCACTCCGCGACCCCGTTGACACTGCTGCCCTCATCTTCGATATGACAGGCTTTGGCCTCAGGAACATGGACAATGCTCCTATCCTGTTTTTGATCAAATGTTTCGAAGCCAATTATCCGGAGTCGCTCGGTATGGTCGCTGTTCACAAGGCCCCTTGGGTCTTTCAAGGTATGTTCCGTTTATTCACTGTTCCGACTTGTGCTGACCACTGGCCAGGGATATGGAAATTGATCCGCGGATGGCTTGACCCTGTAGTAGCATCGAAAATCAGTTTCACGAATAGTGTCGAGGAGCTCGAGCAGTACATTCCCCGCAAGAACATTCTCAAAGAATTCGGAGGCGATGACGATTGGGAGTACAAATACATTGAACCGACAAAAGAAGAGAACGTCCTGCTACAAGATACCGCTACCAGGGATAGCTTGCTGAAAGAGCGCCATGAACTGACCCTCAAGTTTCAGAACGCGACACGGCAATGGCTGAAATACGCTCCGGTAGAGCCAGAGTTCGAGAAACTCACAAAGGAGCGAGATGAGATCGCAGAACAGCTCCGCGTAGACTACTGGAAGGTCGACCCGTACATCAGAGCACGGTCTCTATACGATAGAACAGGCGTGATCAACCCAGGTGGCAAGATTGACTTCTATCCCTATAGACATGCTTCGGCAGAAAAGCCGACGGACGAGGCGGGTATTGAGACAGGCAACGGGCCAGCATAAAGAGTACTCGATGATACATGATACAGTCCAATACCTATAGACTTGTTGTGACGGCAATGGAGGATTTTTTTCTGCTTCGCAAGCGATGGTCATCGCGCAAACTGCACATGATTTCTTTGGCGCCATTTGCGCATGTTTAACCTCAGTGCACGATCTAGAGGTTTGGTCCTTGCAGCTTCTTGACGAGCTTCTCGGCGTAAGTCTTGAGCTCGCCCTTGTCGGCTTCTTTGAGAGGCCAGCCAACGCCCAAGCCTTCCTGCTCGTTCGGCTTCGGAATCTGTAGCCGGTTTAGCAACGTCGTGAATGAGCCATACGAAATCAAAACTCACAACGTGAACGTGAACCTGTTGATGATCTTGTCAGCAATTGTACATTGACCTTGCATGTCAACAAGTTGTATCACTTACGTGATCTACCAACTGATGCGCCAAGCGACCGTTGTTCTGCAAGATGTTGTACTGTTCCGCACCAGTGGCCTTGACAATCGCGCTCGCCGCAGGCTATACGCGCGAACAAAAGACAACCCGTCAGCTTGCGACTCTCTCGAATAAAACTAGGTACACTCAATGCACGTCCGCATCGCCCCGCCGGGGACCCGCAGGAGATTGAGCGGGATTCCGATAAAGGTTGCAGAAAACTTGCTCACCAGCATCCTCTCCAAATACTGGTCCGGAATGTCGGCCAGCTTTGCGCCACAATACTTTGGGATCACCAACTAGCGGCAGGAGAGTTAGTCATCGGGATGGACGACATTCAATTTCGTCCCGGTGGTGGTGGTGTGGCACGCACGGCATGGCCCTTGCTCAGGGGCTGGATGTCCAGAAAGGCGTAGACGTGGTCGTTGTCGATGAGCTTGAAGGATGGGATCTCCTCTGCGAGGTCAGTGTTATCTTGAATTCATCAAATTGAAGGGTGGAAGGGGGGGGCTGCTCTCGAGTCAACGTACGTCGGATGATTTTGCAGAAGATGCAGTTTGCGGTTAGATGTTTCGCGGCCATCTTGAGAAGGGGGTGGCTGATGAGCGAGGGTCGATTGGCGAGGAGGTTGTTCGTTACTCACGCAGCCGGCTGACCTTTGACGCCGAATACTGGAGCAAGACGTCAGCAGCGCGGTATGAAGCCGGCCGAAAGGGGGGAAAGGTGTGGGGCCTAAGGTGTCAAGTGCAATAAGTATATAAATGACAATAAAAGACGAAAATGATCGTGGGAGTGGGACGATCTATATAACATACCTCTTGCCTTTTAGTAAGTCCTCTCACGCGAAGTCCGCAGGTTCAACGCACACCCGCGGCATGAATTTAAGGTTCCTTTCCATTCTAACAATCTCGCAGCCAGAAGTATCATTGTTTCGCCCAATAAACTCCACTATGCAATCTTTGGAAACACACGCTCCGCGTACGCGGATATCCTTTTGCTTTCTGTTCTTATGGCTAGCATTCAGCTGCGATGAGCAGTGGCGGCCGCGGCGGATCCTTTTGCCGGTCAGCGCTCCGCCAGGCAAGGCGGTGCTGCTGTATTGAATTGTCAGTCCTCACCACTCGTCTGCTTGAGTTCATGATGCGGACCCGGCTCACTTTCAAAGAGTTTACAGTGAGGCGCGATGGGCAATTAAAACATGCTTCTATTTATTTGGGCTGCATCAATCACTCTAAACGCTTGTAGACACGAGTGATGAGTAAGTACGTGGTGCATAGCAATGATGGAAACGGGTGTGAGGCACTGCACTGATTATGGCAACGTGGATGACCATCGCGCGGTCGCCGAAACGACTCCAAAGTCTGAACAGTCATTACCGCTGAGAGCTTGGGTATGGCTTGACGCATCATGTTTGCAATTTCCTCCTTTTGCTCTATTGACCGGGCCTACTGAGGCATGCTAGAATATCGCAATCCACGAAATGCCGGCTTCATAACATCGTGTCAATCGTACAACACCACCAGTTGCCATTATGCAGCCCAGACATCCTTGCCCACTCCTTCGATCCAGTGACCCAGATGATTCACACTGGAATCCCACTGGTTCAGCCTTTCCCTCATGTTATCAATCTGCTTCATGTCCAGGACCTTTGGCTGGACCCAGTTGATCCGAGCGACTTCAGACACCTGGTCGATGCTTCCCTTCAATAATCCCAAACTGAGTGCCTTCATGATCAAGATCTCAATCTCCTGCGGCTGCACATTCGTCTCTTTCGCTATCGTTGTAAATGTCATAGCTCGGTCATGTGGCGGGCGTCTGAACACAGCCTCGGTGAGTGCAGATAGAGATATCTTCTGATACAAGAAAGACTTGTGCTCGGAGAGTAAAGGGTGACGTGCGATTTGTCCTTCCAGGGCAGAGAATGCGGCCAGGTCTCCGCGATTGAAAGCAAATAGAAGGTCCCGCAGCCATGCATGTTCCGTGTTCTTAAGCGAATCGAGAATTGGATGTAGGAGCAGCTCGCCAAAGTTGTAGATTGAGTCCGAAGCAAGAGCAGCCAGACTGAGATCCCTAGCTCTAGCCCGGGTCTCTTGTGTGGTGAGTGTCTGAATGTCGATACAAGCAAGGTAGAGGAGGGCTTTCTTGTAGTACGCCGCGAAGTCGCCCGTAACCTGGTAGTACCGAGAGTTCACCCGGTAGAAGGCAGCGTGAACTTCTGTTTCCACAGTGTCGAATGTGTCCAAAATCGATTGTGCCTTGTCTAGATCTTTCCTGACTTCCTCATTTTCAATGTCTTCCACCCGCAGCTTGATCTCGGCGCTTGACACGAGAGCATAAACGTACGCATCTTGTGAAGCCGGTTTGTCAACCTTTTTCGTTAATGTTCTGTAGAACCCGAGACGTTCTTCGTCACCTGCCGAGTGTCAGAAAAGACCAGATCGTAGGGCCGGTCAACTTACTAGAGCACTGTGTGGCCGCCTTGAGAGCGAGAGAAACGAACTTAAGCTGGTTGATCTTGTCCGCGAAATGAACGATGAACTGTCGGAATAGAGGCAGACGATGTTTGGCATTTTTCGGGTCGGAAAAGTACGTCTCAAGGACTTGGGTGAGCTGATGCCATAGCTTGCGATCCCAGTACTCTTCAATGTCAAGGAAAGTCTGCAGCGACTCCTCGGGCGCCTCATCTCGTTGCTCGCTCAGAAAGTTGGAGATCTTCTCCGGGTCGACCGCCATGCTGAGTTTTCTGGCTCTCGTTCGCAGCTGTACAGAAAGGTGCAAGATGTGTCGATAGTTGCAGAGCACGAGCTTTGGACAAGGCGGGCAGCTCACTCGCGCCTCACAGCTTGGATCGCCGTCACAGCTGCTGACGTAAGCTGTCCATCGCAACGACATCCGACACAACCTTTGCTACACCGGGATAGCTCCAAAGCTCCGAGCAATTGGTGTGTTCCAACGCAATCATGCAGAAGAGCTGGGCGACGCCGGCGGCCGAGTGCCTCAAACTGTCTGGACGGCGTATTTCAAGGCCTGAGACGATCCAGAAGCGTGGACTGCAGGATATCCAAATCACACGAACCGGCAAACCTATCATTCGAGTCCAAGGTGGCAGGTATGACAGTCAAGAGGACGCTCGACGAGATTGAGACTGATGATCTTCAAGATCTTCACTAGGAGGACACACCGCAACAGTATTCGGCGCCAGTGGCTTCCTTGGTCGTTACGTTGTGAGCCGACTAGGTACGTCGACATTCCATTTATACACTGGAAACAAATTGACAGTTTCTAGCTACGCAAGGATGTACAGTCATCGTCCCGTACAGAGACTTTATGGGTCGGAGGCACTTGAAGGTTACGGGCGATCTTGGAAGAGTCAACTTTTTGGAGTGGGACATTCGCAACACACAGTCGATTGAAGAGAGCGTGAGGCATTCGGATATCGTCTATAACCTCGTCGGAGCCGATTACCCAACAAAGAACTTCACACTGGAGGATGTGCATGTGGAGGGCACCGAGCGTATTGCCGAGGCCGTTGCGAAATACGACGTGGACAGGTTCGTTCAGGTCTCATCATACAACGCAGACAAGAACTCTCCTAGTGAGTTCTTCAGGACAAAGGCCAGAGGCGAGGAGGTCGCTCGCAGCATCTACCCAGAGACTACCATTGTTCGCCCCGCGCCTATTTTCGGCTTCGAAGACAGATTACTACACACGCTAGCTTCCAACAGCAGGATGATCACCGCAAACTCGTTGCAACAAACCCTCTGGCCCGTACACGCGATTGATGTCGGTGATGCTCTAGAGCGCATGGCTCAGCAGGACTGGACAGCGGGTCAGACTTTTGAGCTTTATGGGCCTCGTGAATACAGCATGGAGGAGATCGCTGACCTAGTCGATCGCGAGATCATGAAGCACCGAAGACACATCAATGTGCCAAAGCAGTTGTTGAAACCGGTGGCCGATATCATGAACAAGGTCTTGTGGTGGAAGACAGGGTCCGCAGACGAGATCGAACGCGAGTTTATCGACCAAGTCATTGATCCCAGCGCGAAGACTTTCAAGGACTTGGGCATCGAGCCCGCCGATGTTGCCAGCCTGACCTTCCACTACCTTGTAAGTGACCCACTAACTATGATTATGAACAGAGCTCACAGATTCCACAGCAAGGCTACCGCAGCTCATCTTTCTATGACTTGCCACCCGCCACCGAGCGAGAAAAGAGGGAGGAGAGAAAGTTCTTGCATGTTATCGATGACCAATGATTGTGGCAGATCATTACTTGACAGCCGAAATGCCACCGTGAAAAGGCGACCAGCTGTGTATATTGAAAGCGAATTTACTTTGTTGCTCCCTGCACACTATTCGAACGTGTGGAGATTCCCCAACTGCCCGCTGCCTCCAAAGTAGTAAGGATTTATTTTGGCCCGAAGTACAAACTTTGCTGTGATGTTTCTGTCGTTACTGCTTTTGCGCTAGCGTTCTACCCATCATCTGCTCCTCAAGTCTCTCTCTCTAGACTCAACGACTGACACGTCACGCGCGGCTTACTACAATGGACCAGCAGGTCAGAGCGCGGTGCGCGGCACACTCTTTCGAGGACTTCGATGCGTCTATAGGCAATCAGGAAAGATGTCTACCTGGAACCCCTACGATGACTAGATGCTTCGCAGTCGGTTGCCGAGAGAAAGATTCTCAAGATAGCTGCGCACGCACACGAGATAAAAAGAGGCTTAAAGCGGAAAATTAATAGGCCATCACGTTCGTAAGCTCAAGTGACAAAACTTACAAGAGGAACAAGAAGTTTTGCTCAGCACCTCTTTGACGGTATCCAATTCAACAAACGGTATATATCTACATTTTGTCCATTCTCGGAAAACACCATAGCTTCGCGCTTCTTGCACAACATGCGTGAAATCATTGCCCTTTTGTAGCGGCAACTCTCTAGTTGTTGTGAACGTTACGGTGCTTGTGCAGGTGCTGGCTCCTGCGGTACGACTTGCTAGTCGACTGAGCAGTCTTGCTCGACTTGGCAGCAGTCGGCGAAGCATTTCCAGAGCCAGTCTGGACAGCAGGGACACCAGAACCAAGAGGAGCCAGGGGACCGTTCAAGTTGGCGCTCGGGGTCGGCTTGTCGCAGCTGGTGACCACGGTAGCGGTACCGCCGGACTGGACGGGGTTGCAGCCGGGGAGCGAATCGAGGTGGCCCTTGATGGCCTCGTCGATGGGGCTCTTCAGGTTGCAGGACGGCGGCTGCTTGGCGCTGCCGGTGACGGTACCGCCGGGGATGCCGGTGCATGTGTCCATGCCAATGTCGCCGGCGTCGCAGTTGTCGATGGTCCACTTGAGCGCGTCCTGGTCCCAGCCGGAGATGAAGTCGGCGTGCAGCGAGTAGCCGGTGTTGTCGCCGTTGGCGAGGACGAAGGGCTGCGTGTCCTTGCCCGTCTCCCACTGGCCGGCGAAGAGCGGCGTGTTCCAGTAGAGCTCGTAGAAGAGGTGGGGCACGTGGTCGTAGCCGGCCGGGCAGTTCATGTTGCCCTTGCCGTCGGACGAGGGGAAGGCGGTGTTGTTCTTGTAGTTGGTCGGGCCGGCAGCCTTGTTGTAGCAGGATGGGAAGTGGATGTTGGAGCGGAGGGGAGAGTAAGTCCCGTCGCAGTTCTTGTTGGGGAAACCGACGCCCTCTTGGGTGTTGTGGGGCGCGGCCATTCCGATCTTCTTGCCATCGGAGTCGGTGGGCCAGGCTGGTTTGTCGGTGTTCTGCGGGCAGGTCCAGGAGATGGGCTGAATCTCGCCCTTGGAGGCATCCAGTTGTAGGTCGGATGTCTTGGGAGGCGAGCGCAGCGTGTTGTTGCCGGAGACCATCCTGAAGCCGGGCTCGAATGGCACGATCTCATCGGTTGTCTGGTCGAAGAAGTAGTACACGTTCATGTAGTACAACGGGACGTCGATGAAGCTCCCGTTCGTGGGCGACTTGAAGTAGAGCTTCGGTGCCCAGTAGTTGCTCAAGTCCTTGTTGACGCGAGACGTTGTGCAAGTGGCCCGGTCCTTGAAGTCGCTGGTCATGTTGAAGTCGAAGGCGTTTCCGCCCTGGATAGTGTGGACATGGGTGGATATCTCACCCGGGTTGACGACTGGGTCCATGCGAGACTCGAGAAGCGGTCCGTCGCCGAAAAAGTGAAGCACAGCGAAGGTGCCCTTGGTGTGACCGGCAGCCAGAGCACTGGGCAGAGCAGCCGCCAAAGCAGCAATCGAGGTCTTGGAGAAGATGGCCATTTCGAAGGTTCGAAAGATCTGAAAGGGATAAAAAGTGCTGAGATGGGACAAGAGCAATCAATGCGCTCGAAAAGAGTGGAAGCGTCTAGCACGATGAGTGAGGACTAGCCTACACTCGATAGCAGAAAATGAATGAAATGTCCTGGCAAGAAGGAACAGGTAGCAAGTGCTAGACAAAGAGAGAACGCAGAGAGCCGGTGACTACCCAAAAGAGAAGAACAAGAGACAACAAGCAGCAGCTGGGGGATATATCTGACCAGAGGCCGTCTATGTGGGAAAAGCGCAGCCATTAAGCTGCCGAGTGGACCCAGCACCAAACTCGGGCCGGGGTGGAAGTAATACGAACGGTAGCATGCTCGGACAGCAACGTGCCGACACTGGCGAGAACTGCTTAGGCTCATCTTGAAGTTGCAACGCAGGCTCAGTAATCGAAGTATGACAGCCCCGTCAGGCTGGCATTAGGGGGTTGAATCGCGGGAAATCTGGACAAGGATGAAGTGCTCGGGCCACTTGGCGATTGCGCCGCTACGCTGCTGCGCACTAGAAAAGCAGAAATTCGCGCGAGCCAAGGACGAGAAAACGGTTCCACCAATGATCGCAATGGTTAGATCTTTCATCTTCTGAAACATGCTGGCGGTTAGCTGCACAGACCTTGAAGTGGGCAAGATCGGAACGAGCAGACCCATCATTAGAACCCACTCCACGAACGGGCGATACAGAACATTCCCGCTGAAGGCATGGCGATCCCTCAGGAACCGGCCTGATGCCGACGCATGTCTCTTCAGACCGCAGTGCGTTGTACAGTCGGATTTGCCTTCCGGAAGGGCATCGTCTGCACGATCGAGGCGCCGCACAAGACGCGATTGGCATCTTGCGGCACGGCCTCAAGCAAACTATCTGCCGTACAGAATCTCTGAACAATATTTAACGACACCTCCATGATTGTAGACTATCGGGAAGGTAAATTGCTGACGCCAAATGACGCTCCTCCCTGCTGACCGCGCGGCAACAGGTAAGGAAAGATGCCGAATTTAGCTTCGAGCGGCCGTTTAGCGTGTTTGAGACTTGCCGCCCACAGTTGCAGAGCAGACGGCGGATGCACCGCCATCGACATCCAGCCGTCAGCTCCTTGTAGCGCCAGGGGCAGGGCAGTTCGAAACGGTCCCTCGGCTCACGATAGGACTCTCGATACTTCCAGCCGTGGTGTAGGAGCCTGAGGGGTCCACAGATGTGACTCTGATTCCATGCTTATTTCACTTGAGAAACCCGCCAAACCAGGCTGGCAGGCAGGGACTCGGGAAGTGCAGCAAGGGGGCGCCACAGGTCGACCGTCTTTCTTGCCCTGGCCCCCTCATTGGCACGACAGCGTCACTATGATCAGATACAGAAGCTTCTGCATCCATGGTACTTCGAGTAAGACGAAAACATGCCACCCACCTAATGCGTCCAGATATTCGACACGCACGAGAACAGAAGTCGCAGGCTTGCAATGGGCCAGACGGCGGCCAGGAACTTAGCCCCTGTACTTGCAGAGCGATCTGCGGTGCAGGGAATGAGGACAATGTCGTGAATGTCGAGGATTTGCCGTACGACCCAGAGCATCTGCCGCAGATTTGTCCTATCGAGACACGTCCAACAGTCCTAGATTGGCAGCAAGGCCGAATCTGACTTGAACCTGGTAGAAGGTACCCGTGCAGACCGCCAGAGCTACGCTGCTGCCGTCGTACCGGTACCTCTAGGCAATAAGCGTTGAGACACTCTCGCAGTATATTCGCTACGAGTACCCGATAGCTGGTGACAAGTACTCTGACAGAAGCAAGAAGATGAATAAATTACACCCGAGCCTGCCCCGATCAAAGATGGACAAACCCACGAGCGCTTGCAACTTGCGTAACGCTCAAGATTATCGAGCGAAGATCAGCGGATCGGCCGCCGAGTCGAGCGGCAAACAAGAGCTCCAGACTAAACTGGCTCGCTCCAAACCGTGCGCGATGCAAAGGCGGAAGAAAGGGATAGGCAATCGAAGGTGTTCGACATGGCTCGTTTCATCCTCCAAATCCTTGCAGTCGGGCCGATCTCTGAATCAACGCGTTTACGGTTTCCTTCACACTAACGGTAGCGACTACCACATTGCCACCCCCCGGTTCGCTTCGCGTATCAGGACAGTGTGTCTGTGGTTGTACTGTACGAGCTTTTAGCTCTGCAACTGGCCACCGCTCCTCGGGCACGGCAAGGCGCTCTCTGTAAGGATTGTGCGTACAAAAGCCAGTGAACGATGCGGACAAGGACAAAACTGATGCAAGACTACGGCGCCTACGTTCTGTGCATTCTGGCTAGTCCCATTGGATCCCACATCTGGCAGCAGTCTTCAATTTGACCTCTGGCCGTGACTCGTTTACCGCTGAAAGGGACTCACTTCCTGCCGCCAGTTTGACAATGGCCAACATTCTGGAAGTTGAACCTCCTCTAGCACGACCTGCGTACAAAGAGCTGCGGCAAAGTGACTTGATAACGGGCAAGCCTAATTGCTTCGGCAGTGTATGATGCATACCATGGAGCAGGTCTAACAGTAATGCGTCCAAGATTCTTTTGAATCGATGCATCGGCTATCGCATCTGCACGATGACGGCTTTCCAGAACAGCGCCCCAAGCAGAAGAGTGTAGTCGAGTGAAATTGAGGGAACCCACGTGGATAGACCACAAGGCGCCTAATGAGATGGTAAGTTGTGATGTCGAATCTGATACGATTCTGTCAAAAAGCGCGGCGAGGAGACTCTCTGTTGCTGTAGGACACACTCAGGTGAAATCGACCTTCAAAGTGGTCCCCGGCCCTTTCAGAATGTTTTACCCACTCTTCGCATTACTCGCTGAGGATACATACCTCTCGTGAGCAAGCTGTGGCACCATGGAAAAAAGACCATGAGTGACATCATGTCAACATATCCAATCTGGCATTGCTCCACATCATCGACCAAAGGAAACGGAGACCTGAAATAAAGCACTGCCTAAGACGATGGACACTAGCATGTCAAACTATGCAGTATCTTCTTCGGGTTCCTTGATATTAAACTTGATGTTTTGGATGTACCAACCACCTACCACCTCTAGGACACCGTTTGACAATGAAAGTGCATGCTCGGAAGTATGATAGGCCATCATTTCATCAGGATTGTTCCAACCAGAGACCATCATAAAGGCTTTACCTTTATGGTCCTTTCCGTCAGTCAGCCCAACATATGGGATGTTATCCTCGATTGTCCATCCGACAAAGATACCTGCGAGTTGACCGCCCGGCATGATTGAAAGGTTCGCTTGATATCTCTGGAAATAGTCATCAAAGCCGTCCCGGACTTCCTCGGCTTCTTCGCCGGGGTCGAATAGGGCTGAGGCTAATGTTGTGACGGGCGTCTTGAGAGCGGGAGAAATTGCCTCGTCAAACTCAACATGACAAGTGGTAGGGTGCGCTGCACTGATGCTCATCAGTTTTCTGTATGAAGATCTATGCCATTCGGAGCTTCGAGCAGCTATGCGCTCGTCCAGGTCATTGAAGGCTGTTTAGACATGTCAGCACTGACTCACACGACGGATCAAGTATCCTGTCCAAGGTCTCGAAACGGCCATCAACATACTCATGAGGATGATCACCTTGCCGGGGTTCTCGAGCGTACGCCCCCAGTAAACTGGATAGCCGGTGATCTTGGAAGCTATCTCGAGATAATGGTGGAATATACGACCGGCCTCGGAGTCTGGGTTCTCGATGTCCAATGCCACTGGAATGTCATTCCATGAGATTGTCGTAAGAGCAGCGTCTGCGGACTGCCGCATATCGAAAGCTCCAGGCCTATCTCAGCGACTCAGCGACTACAAGTGCAGACGCTGAGAAATCTATGATGATCGCCAGTCCGGGTCTCTTGGGAAAGAAGCGACAACAGCCAATGGCTTGGTCGGGACGTTGAACACAGAGAATCCCAGCAACGCGGTTCTGGGTCCAATAGTGCCGTAGGCTGATCTCTGTGATCATCCGCGCATTGGCCAATGCAACTACTGGCAAAGAGCCCAGCAAATGTTCTGATGGGCTGTTGAAGCTATAAAGTGAGGCTCGGGATATCCAATGTAGTGACACGAAAGCGGTGCCTCGAAATTTGCGCAAGTTGTGTCACAACGCAGGCTCAACGAAGGAAGGTCAGCAAAGAGGGGAATCTAAGGGAAGAGTCGTACGGAGTGAGAATGACCGAGGACATATGGCGCTCAAAAGTCTTGGTGCAGCGGATCAGGTCGTCAAAGTCTGGCTCGGCCATTCCGGGAGCGAAGTAGCGGTGGGGTTGGGTAGAAGAAAGTTCGCCACCAGTATCGCAAATCCAGCCGTTCCCCTGATCAGGTCCCCATGGATCAAGCCGAGCAAGTCGGCAACATCCTTCCTTGGCGGACTGACAATGACCAAGCGGACCAGGGGTGGCGGTGGTTGACGTGGTGCCGGCCATTCTGAGCCTGTTTCCCAAACGCTTCGAGGCGGCGCGAGAGTCAGGCGCCAGAATGAGCTCAAGCTGTTCGACGCATGTGGGCTAGCTGCAGAAGCGATACAGCGCTGATGTTATGAGCGATTCACAAACTACGAGACGGCCCAGGGACAGGGACAGCCAAGCACCCGGTGCTGGGGACTTGGAAGCTGGAGCGCAGTAGTGAACCGTCGTGTCGGGTTACCCGACTGTGCTGTCCCGCACTTCCAGTTTCGCTCCCGCGCAACGGCTCGCCAACCAACCGGCCAACCCGGCATCCACCACAATTTCCAACACACGAGCATGCTTAGCACCTGAGAGGCTCGAATATCTTACCCGCTCCGACCCCGAAACAATCACGTTTCCCGACTTTCTCGCAGCTTGAGTCCTGCTTACTATCCATGATCACCTGATCTTGGATTTTACCTCATCGAACGCACTTGAGCTGACATTCCACAAAAAGATAAAGAAGAACGCGGATACTTCCGAAGACTTGAGCCCAATCATTGGGGCTCCGTGGATACGACCGCACAGCACACAACATGTCTCAGCCCAAAGCTCGGGATAGACCAGCTTGGAAAAGTGTCTGACTGACAGGGCGTCCATTGGCTATGGTATCTGCTTGTTCGTCGGGCAGGATCACCGCTTCGATTTCCACCTTCTACTGGTACGTCTGGCCCGCAATATTCAGACCCTGATCTCCGACATGGCAGGGGATCCGATTTCACCTCGCACTGTGGCCGGATATATCTCTAGGCTGCGTAGCGGCAACGGCAAGAACTGCTCCAATGACGTTACGTCGGAGAACGCCAGATTAACAAGATACAAAGTATTACGTTGTCGAACCGCTGTGATACAGTTGAATCCGACGAGTATGCGGCGTAGAGCGCGGCGAGCAAGGCCTCTGAATGCTGAGCATTTGCCGAGTCGGTGTCTTCTACCCCGCTCCCCTTAATGGAAGCTCTGACAGTCAAGACAATCTGATGGACAGGCACAGAGGTGCTGCAATTATCGTTGCATATGAAATCAGCTTATTCAATTATTCACACCGGTCATTAGACTTCGTAAACGGTCGTAGCGGAATGCTGTTTGTACATCAACGAGCTGCGGTCGCTGACATTGGACTTTTGCGGCTCAAGCTCAACCATGGCCACCTCGCTGAAACTCCCCACCAACCGAACTTGCGACCCACTGTCCTGGCGGGAAGTCGTTCCCGTGCTGTTGTTTCGTGAATTTGTGTTGATGGAGACCGGCTCCTGAAGCCATGTCTGGTCTGGCGACGCGATCCATTCTTTTCTTCCATGATCTCTCAGTCCGGCTGGGATGAACGATGCCGGAACTACCTTGGACAGGATCGGTTTGAGTGAAGGGAGACACCCGGCCACAATGGCGACGTTGATCTCGACTCCGGTCCAGATTAGGTAGTCCACGAAATCCCAAGTCACGTTTCGCGAATGGGGATCCAGGCTGGCCAGACAGACGAGTCGAACGATCGGCGCCACCGTAACGAAGAAGCCGAGGGTGAATAGTGTATACAATGTGATCTTCTAAATATAAGTGGTGTTGACCCGGGGAGGAATGTAAAAGATTGGCAGACAGACGAGGGCGATGTCTGTTAAGAAGTTGGGAATCATGTTGGCAACCAGCATCGCTTTCATGTTCACGCCGCAATAATAGTCCAGAGTCTTATCCCAGAAGCTCTGGACGGGAATGCACTGAAACAAGACGGTGAAGAAGAGTGCGACGATCCAAGCCGCGTTGATGGCAGTGAACACCCACAACACGGTTCGAAGCCTGGTTGTGTGTCCGAGGATCCTCCAATAGAAGGCAATGACCGCGAACTTGACGATGCCGATGCCGAAGATGCAGATGAGCTCGCTGGCGAAGATGAGTTCATAGCTCTCCGAGAGGCTTTCTGGCGTGACCTTGCCAATGTACTTTCCCAGACCGATGGAGACCCAGTACATGACGGTGGCGGTGAATCCCAGCGAAATGACCAGCCCCGTCAACATGAACCAGTCGTCGAGCCATAGCCGCGCATTGGCGATGCGTCGCGCAAGAAATCGGAGGATGACCGCGATCACGGCAAGGCCGGACGTGCTGGCAAAGGCGGCTATGATGTTCACTTGCTTGTCCCCATTGCCATCGATTCTCTGCCCAAAGTCTATCCCGGTCATTCCCGTAGATGCATCTGCTCGAGTCCGCCTTTCTCTTATTGTCCAGTGGCCGTCTGCATTTGCGATATTGTCCCACAATACTGTTCGGTAGTCCAGTGGATCCTCTGGTGTCGCCCAACTATGACTGCACGATCAACGAAACCGAAGAATGTCGATGAGTAGTTTGATGATGTTCTGATGTAATCAAAGACCGAATTGATAGTAGAAAAGAAGGCAGGACGCTCTGACGAGCGCACGAAAGAGGCGCGAGATCCACTAGTCTAGTAGCAGCCATGTTCATGCGCCCAGCGTCGGGCCCAGGCAGACCCACAATAATCCAATTGTCGAAAGTTGCACAGTTGGGATGAGCCACCAATGTAACCATAAGGGGCTCGTCCTCCGGGCGGCGGGCCAAGCAAGACCCCAACTCCACACGGCCGGCCAAAGTTGTGCCGTCCCCCTCTCGTCGAGGAGAAAATCGAGCCAACACGCATCTGAAAGGATTGAATGTCACCTCAGACGACGGGCCGCTCGAGTCAATGCACCCAGCTTACCCCCACAAAGGAGTCCAGTACGGTAGTGACTAGCGACGCTGCCGCCGAACAATCAATGGACTGACCATGGGTTCCTGCACAACCGCCCGGATAAATGAAAGCATGATGTCTTGAATTAAGCGCACGTGAGAAAGTAAGTGCTCCGCAACCTTTTGCCGAATTCAGAACTCTATATCTCTCTGGAATCTCATGCTCATGCTCATGCTCATGCGAGCGGAGGTCAAGTACATGATCGCGACAGTCGAGATTTGTCCTATTTGGAAACGTGGTCAGAGTACCACGAGCGTCACAAAGAAAATTTGTCGCTTGTTGGTCCAGACAGCTAATGACTAGTCAACGACAATCCCAAGCCAGACTCGAGAGTCAAAGTCTGGATGGGCCATGGCCGTTTAACTCTCTGACACTGCACGCCTCACATCTCAGCCCAGGAGCCAGCCGGGCCGCCCCCAGCCAGGCCCGCTGGCGTGGTCGTATCGTCTCACATCGTCTCACTGCAATGCGCAAAGCTGCAAGCTGCATGCTGCATGCTGCAACTCGGGCTGCGCAGCCCGCCCTCCAACGCAAGGGAGGGAGGGGAACCCAGACGGCTCCGCGTGGGCTTTTTTTGCGGAGAAGAGTACGTAGAAAAGCCGTCGTTCTTTGTGTGGCTGCATGGGTTGAAAACACCGCTTCCCTGGTTGGAATTGGTTTGAGATTCGAGTAATAATAACCTCAGCCACGTAATCAATATACGACGTTCCGGAGGGGCGAACGCTTTGCACACATCTGCCGTGGAGGATGAAGCCTGCTCGTTTCACCAGAGACTGAGAAAGAAACGAGCGTCGCTTACGTTCGTGGTCGCGGCGGTTTTGTCGGGCACAAATTGATGGCACATTCAATTTACGGAGGGGTTTTGCTAGATGACAGCGCAAGACTGGTAGATAGTCTTTACGGTCATAAAAGCCCTTCTATTGTAACTCACTCTTCGCCAACACACCCAATACGACCGCACTTTCGCCCCCCCAAATCATCATCCCAATTCTCGAGTCCTCTCCCCATCCGATCACCCGATCAATCCGTAATCCGCGATCGATTTCGCCGCCTCCCAAAGGTCGCTTCGCTGGCCGTCCATGGACACGACGACCGACCGACTATAGGTAGAAAAGGCCCCCGACGCATGCACGCCGCATTATACAATATCCGTCCTTCATGAAACGTATCATCCGTACTTCACTTTGCCTACTTCCGCACAGTATACACGTTTCGCTTGCGGGTCTCGTCGAGAGACCCTAATCGATCCTTGCCTGCCTGCCTGCCTGCCTGGATGGATGGATCATCGAATAGGCTCCACTCGCCGCGTCGGTCGTGTTGCCCGTTTCCGGGGGGGGGGGGTTTGTTGCCCACCTAGGTACCTACCTACCTATCCTGCACATCAATCCAAGTCGTCGAACCCTCGATCGGCATTCACGAGTTCAGTAGTAGGTACTTAGGCACAAAGCTTTGGACCAGGACCTTTCGGTCCCCATCAGCGGGTTTCGTTCCCGCCCGCCCATCTGGTCTTGGTCTATACTCGGATCTTGTCTCTACTGCACCCAGTGGTGCTGGTGCCTCCGATGTGGGAATACTCAATTTTAGCTGGAGGAGTTTTGAGGTTCGAGGCGAGTAGTTGGACGGCCTTGCTGCTACTCGCTTACTCGATCGCAGCCTGAAGACCATCCAGGATTCCGGACACAAGCCGCCCGCACGCTACGATCATCTGTCATCAGCCTCGCCAGGACTCGGCTCAACCCCTGTTTCAGCCTCCGGAGTCTTTGTAGCTCCTGACTACACACTCTCCACTCTCAAACGAGGAGCCTGACCGAAGGCTAGGCCACTTGAGCCGCGATGATAGACACGACGTATCCAGAGTGCGTAACTTCAGTCGTCTGCATATGTACAAGCACTCAAGCATGATGCCAGGAGACACGTGCATAGCGGATTCGCATTCATCTTCACGTAGAGGGGTTAAACAAAATAACTTGATCATTCATGGTAATTTCGTATCATTACAGAAAGCTTTCTTGGCAAGAGCATGCAATTTGTCGTTCTCGCAGACCATAGTGACCCAACAAATACAAACCCCATTTCCCAAACCAGCCTGCCGACACGACTAGCAATCGACAAGGCATATATAAAATGAAAGAGTGTTGATAGCAAGGTTGGCATGAGACGTCACACCAGTAATATTGCACTTCATGCCGTTCACTCGTATCCCAAGAATGTCGGCTTGCCCTTGCTGGAAGCGAAATTCGACACGTGATCTGCTCTGGCAGGACTGGCATGCAAGGTCTCGGACACAGCCGCTTGCCAGCATTGCAAGCACTCTGGGATGAGCAAGCACGCCGTTTAGTGCTGCAGCTCTTCCTCCAGCATGTCATATTCCTCGTCAGTCAAGAAACCGTCATCGGTCGTGTCATCGTCAAAATCGACAGTCACGCTTTCGATATCGTCATGACTCAGAAGCTCTTCAGCTTCTTCGGCAATCACTTGAGAAGCTTGGGAGTTACTGGCCTGCGAGTTGATGTTGGAGGGTTCAAGGTGAATGCTGCAAGCTGGTGACTCCTTGTCGAGCTTGGGGAACACCATACGGCTCTCAGACAGCGCCTTTGGCTGCTCCTTGGCAGCTTCGGTACTGGGCTCAGCCTTCGCCTCTGCGGGTATCACGGTAGGGTCTGCAAGTTCCTCGACGACCTCAATGTCACACCACAAACGGTGACCGAAGGGTGTGCCTTCCGGAGTATAAAGACGCCAATAAGAGACAGCACGGCCAACTCGGTCAGGCGAGCGAAGCTTGACGCTGAAAGAGTATTCGGCACCTCGAGGAACCTCTGATATGGTAGCGTTGCTGGAAGCGGCAGCCTCAAAGACAGACATGCTGCCCGGAGCAGTTGTATCGACATCCAACATGCTGTCACCGCCAACCCATCGTAGCCCGCAGCCAGCGGGCCATGGCGTGCCGCTGGGGTTGTACATGGTCCACGTCTGGAAGACCGGCTTGCTGGGAAGGACTTTGGTGCCGTCAGGAACGTAGTCGCGAACATAGTAAGCGTCAGGCAGAACGTGAACGGGCTCGGAAACCTCCTTCTTCTCCTTGACGACTTTGTCTCTGATATCCTCCATGTGTACAACAGCCGGAATGGCCTCCTCGACATCACGCTCAGACTCGTGGGCCTCAGCCTGAGTAGAGGCATTCGCTGATGGGGCAGGAGGAATGGTCTCGGTACCACGAGAGCTAGTCTGAGATGGGCGAGGAGAAGGACGGTCGCCGTGTGTATTGGGGACACCGCCTTCCTGCTGCTCCTCGAATGTTGTCACATTGACGTTGCGCACGGAAGTACGGAACTTGATTAGAGGATGAGTGCGGTTGTGGGTGTTGGTTGGCAGAGCTTCACAGTTGGAACAGAAGTCAGTATCATGGCAGATGGCGCACTTGTATCGGTCTCCAACGATGTACGAACGTCCAGTGCAAAGAGGACCATCGCAGCGAATGTTGACATGAACCGCGGGTTGAGCCTTGGTGGCGACCTGCAGAGGCTCGTAGAGTGGAGCGAAGCGGTGACCTGCGTGGATGAAGTCGGCACTCTTGTGGCAGCCTGAGCAGTAGTCGAAATCGGGACACTCCTGGCACTTGTATCTGACGCCGACAATGACCTTGTCGCAGCCATCGCAGACGGCATCGTGCTGCTGGTTCCGACCAGGCTCACACGCTGCAGCAACGGCGTCCTCCAAAATCATGTCGCTAATGGCCGGGGCAAAGCCGTGGCCGGGATGGTGGCCGTGCTCGCCCTGCAGGTGGCAAGGGATGCAGAGGTCGTAGTCTTCGCACTCCTTGCATGTGACGAAGTTGGAGTCGTCGTAAATGGAGACGCATGAGTTGCAGGTGCGGCTGTTTCCAGGCGAGAAGCCGATGAAATCGTCCTGAATGCGAGAGAAGGCGCCGGGAACCTCGTTGGCGACCTCGCTTGCGGACTGCTTAATGTCAGGCCGAAGCTTAGGCTCAGGCTGCGGCTCGGGTTGGGACTTGCTAGCGATCTCTGTCTCGCTGGTGATAATCTTGCCGTCGACGAGAGAACGCTTGATCAAAAAGTGCTCGGGAATCTCGCAGTGGTGACCGTCGTCGAGGCAGCGTTGGCACAGATCAAAGTCGCCCTCCTGGCAGGTGCTGCAATGCCAATGATGCTCAGCAATAGCGAAGTTACAGTTATTGCAGCAAACGCTAAAGGCCTTGAGGGGAGGGCTCGGATACCGAGGCATGTTCAGCTCAGTATCAGTATCGATGAAGTTCGGCAGCTGAGTGCCAAAAGCAGCCGAGTAGTCCTGGGCCATGTTCTCTCTGAAGTCGTTGAGGTATCTATTCAGGCCCTGAAGCTGACAGCTGAGATCGTTTCCTTCTTGTGCCGTCTCCTGTCTCTTGTATTGCTGTGGGGGCTCGTTGTTGGCGAGGGCGATGTTTCGAGGAGGAGAGCTGATATGCAGGTCTGCCAAGGTGAGGGTGCTGGGATCAGCCGGCGGTCGAGGGCTATAATAAGGCTCAACAGGAGCCTGCGCAACAGCATTTACGCGGATGCGAAGCTTGAGCTTGGCTTTTGCAGCGCGATTAAGCTGCTTGTAGACGCTGGCGTTGGCGTCATCAAGCTTGACGTACGAGCCGGCCGAGTCGGAGAAGCGCTCAAAGACGAACTCGTTGTTGGCAGGCAAGGCGAGAAGGGATCTCAACTATCATCAAGTTAGCTCAGTCATTGGTTGTATCGGAGAGAAACCATCTTTCGATGCCAGAACAAGGCTTTGTAGCGGTGCAAGACAGCTATCAGTGTCGAGCTCGTCAGCCGACGGCACGTACCTTGGCAGGCAAGACACCTGGGACAAGATCCTTGAGTGGGAGCTTGGTGCGCTTGTGCTCAAGGCCATGCTGGAGCTTGATGGTGATGGGAGTGTCCGGCGTAACCTGAGCACCTTGAGTCGCCATGATGTCGGATTGCTGTCGACAACAGCTCCAGACAGGTGGACAAGGGAGGATGACGATGGAGCTGCAGCCTGGTGGAAGCGGTCAGTACGAGGTGCAACGACAGCGTGCGAGGTGAAGCCGGCAGAGGTAGGAGAAGAGCAGTGTATGATATAGTAAAGAGACGACTTACTGATGATGCTGCTACAGCTGGGGAAGATGTCGATGGACGTGGGAGGTGATTGAGTGGAGGAGGGAGAGGAGGCAGCAGATGTAGAGGACGGAGAGGCTCCACGCCTTGGGAGCAGCAAGTAAGTAAGCCGCGTCGCGCATCAGTCAGTCAGTCAGTCAGTCACTCGTCCCCCGCAGCTCGCCAACCAACGCCCGCCGAATCGCAAGGCGGGAGCACAAGACCGCCCGCTCCATTTCACCACGACGCGATCAGCACATGCGGATCTCCCTGCGACACTGACGCACGTCCATGTGGAAGTACTTGAAACAACTGCTCGTGTAAGTAGTATCGTAGCCATCTACGGTAGGTCGTTCACGGAGAGCGCCTTCAGATTGAGAGATGGCCATCTGCTCCGTCAGCCTAATAAGCCCACCACGAACAGCTCGAGCAAGACACGGGTCTGAACACAGAGACGTGCCATTTCGTTGATCAAACACAGCTCATACACTCGGCACATCCAGGACTAGCTGAAAGTGCCTCGAACACCTTCACACCGCCGCTCGCCCACAAGGCTGCCGGGCATTTCTCGTGTCTGCGCCAGAAAGCTACGCCGAAAGTGAACCACCAGGCGGCGACCGGCATCTGCAGCTTGCTTGCTTGCTTGCTGACGCCATGACGACGAGCATTTTGCCTGCCTGCGTGCTAGCGGCTGTCCGCATCCCAAGCCCTGGGGCATCCCTTTTTTCCTTTCGTGCCGAGACGGTCTGAGTCCTGCTGGCCAGTCGGCCTGCAGCACTGCGACTGAGACATTAGTACAAGGCGAAGCTGTGAGGCGTGACAGCCTGCTCCGATTCCCATCGTTGCCACTTGGCGAGTGTGATCACGTACGATGCCAAAGGGCAGTTTCTCGAAGGAGCCGGGTGTTGGAAAGTCACCTCCAGGCTTTCACTATTCCGTGGTATGCATTAATGCCGAGGACATCATGGACACTGTTCGGACGCTGCAAGTGCGGAGAACTGACGATAGGAATGAGGTATGATACCAAGGAATCCCGCAGCTGAGGTCGACGCCCCAGGCAAGTAGGGAATGATGGCACGTAGAAGACGTCTCCACTCTTGCTGATAGCAGGTATCAGAGCGTCGTGATTGGCAGGCCGCGCACAGCTCCGAGATGCCTAAAGCTTAAAGCGTCGTCCCGAACCATGAATCCGTTCACAATTCGCCTTCATGAACATCTGCCTCGACAGGGCTCCGAACCACGACGCTTTTCACGCTCTTGAACTTTTGTCCGCGTTACGACTTCTGTCCGCCTGTCATCGCATCTGAATCCGGCTTTGGCATTCTAGGAGACGCTTCAGCCTCGTGCAGTTCCGCTGCATGAGAGGGAAACTTTGTTTGCTCTGTTTACTCGTAGAAAAAAAATCACTCGAAGACAAAAGGTGGACTGATTAGATAACGATATAGTTTGTACTCCCACACAATACAGCTGGTGGCCCTCTAGCCATGGTCGAGAGTAGACGACTATTGCTTGAGTTCAACATCCAGCCACCGCTTTTAGGAAAGCTCACCCCAGCCGTTGCCATGCTGCATCCAGCCTTGCATTCATCTATTGGAGAGTTCCCTCTGCTAGGAAACGCCTGACTCCCGTCCGTGTAACGCCTCACGCTAAAGCAGACCCAAAAGTAGTAACAGTTCAGAATATGGCAACGTCCAATGGGACACCCTTTCAAGAAAAACCAATCCTGTCGAGGCAAAAGCTGGGCTGGATAAAGCACTCAAGGTATCTTCAACCCGGGTCGAAGCTCAGCTTGACCTTTATCTCCATCAGAAGTCACTTTACCTTCGGCCATCCATACGCTAATATGTCGAGTCTCCTCTTCTGCCATTCGCTCCATTGAACTGCGCTGCCAACTCATCATAGCCCTGTATCACTTCCCGTGTATCGAGCTAGGATGACGGCGGAGGTGCGTAGTACATTGACCCCGCCGGCGGCATCATATATTCAGGACCCATGTTGCCGTATGGCAACTGCTGATACGACATCGGGGCTTGTTGTGCCGCAGCATCCGCTGCCAGTTGGGTTTGGTCGTAGTAGTACGTCATGCCGTTGCTTTCGTGAGCAACCACGCTCGCCTGTTGCGATGTTTCGTTCGCCAGAGGGGCTGGCGGCGGCGGTGCCGGCTCAATGTAGGGATTGTATGGAGCTGGACCTGGAGGCGCTGCTTGTGGAGGCGGAGGCCCTTGCGGGTAATAATACATGTTCGGAGGATAGCTCTGCTGTGGGTAGTACATCTGTTGCTGAGGCGCTTGTTGAGGCACGGCCGGCGGTGCCATTTGTTGGCCCATCGGCTGCGAGTAGTGCTGCTGAGGGTACGGCTGGAATGGCTGTGCGTGAACAGCACGTTCCGGAATGTTTCCCAGGGGAGTGCCTCGCTGGGATGGATAAGATGTCCTTCTTGCCATATTAGGGTCACCGTAGTGCGGCGGTACCTGGTGCGCAAATGGCTGCGAAATCGGTTGAGCTTGGTGGTAGCTGTTCATCGAAGGCTCAATATCCGCTACTGCCACTGCCTTTTGAGGCCTGGGTTGATGCATTGGGATATTCGAGTAGTTAGCTGCTTGTGGAAGGTTCATCGGAGGCACAGATTTGTAGTGGCCTTGGTGGCCAAAATGCACTGGCGTCGGTCCCTGGCTCGGCGTGCTTCCTGGATGGAATCGCGGACCCGTCATCCTCGACATCACCGACATGGCCGGAGATACCATACCATCGCGTTCACGAGCGAAGGATGACCGCCGACTCATGGCTATGCTCGGGGAATAGACGCTTCCTCCGTAGATGCTATTGCGCCCACTTCGGAAGCCGCCTGGTCCTCCCATGCTGCCTCTGCCGCGAGTCCGCCCAAAGCCTTGTTGATTGGGCCTTTGCGCTCTGGGAATGAAAATAAAGGATCGATCCACTGCCGGAAAGATATACATCGGTGACTTATCAGGAAGTGATATTCTGACGGGCTTGTCTCTTCGCAAGGGCGGCCGGTGGTGGGGCAGTCGCGTGTGATGGTTGAATGGCACGGATGAAAAGACTATCGGATCCTTCATATGGGGTAGCAAGACCCTGAGCTGTATGTTGCCGACTTGCACAGTGGTTGAGAAAGTTCTGTTTGGAGGTGGATTGCTCATCGGTTGTATAGCGGGTCGCACCTGGTGCTCCGGCGCAGTATCGGCCGCCGTCTGGCTGGGTTCGGCCTTCGCACTAGAAGCCTCCGTCAGTGTTTCGTGCAGATCGTGTGCCCATGGAGCACTATCGCCTTGAGTGCCATGATCGGAGCCGCTGCCGATTCCACCTCGACCTCTGCCTCTGCCTCGCGTCGCTGGTTTGAAGCCATTTGCCGCCGGATGCCCGCCAGCAGAGCGTTCATCGTGCATGTAAAAGCCCCCTCTGTTCGGCACGAATGCAGGATCCGCATCCCTTCTCTTCTTGTATTCTTCATGCTCGCGACGGCGCCGGTCGATCGGAGAGTCGGATTTCGCGGTGGACTCGATGGTCTCCGTACCGGCTATCGTCGGAATAGAGGGATCCGCAGTCGTCGATAGCTGGTCGAAGTGTATTTCATCGACTTGTTCGCTGCCATCAGCGATAGTCAGGCCATTCAGCATCAGCTCGGTATCGGCCATCTTGTTGTTGAACTGAGTAGGATTTTTTGTCGCGGCGATATCAGTGTTGAGCCCATTCTTGCCTGCGTGTTTGCCATTTTGTTTCCGGCTCGGGGTATCGATTTCGCTGCCCTCGCTTCCTTCTCCATCCGCATCATCGTCGATATCACTGGGAGCCGACGGCTCGCTTAGTGAATCGTCCTGGCCGATGACAGATTCCTCGTCCTCGCCTTCATCACCAGGCCTTCGCCGGGTCAGCAACCTTCCCTTTGTCCGCGGTGCCCCCATCTTGAACACGGTCCACAGTCCTGCACACAAAGGCAAGATGCCGCTCGATCCTAAGTCTAGGCGTCCATGGAATGATGCGAACAAACAAGGAGCCAGGCAACCAATAGCACTGATCAGTCGTCGACGGCTGAGGACGCAAAAAATAACTAATAAAAGGTAGAGAGAGTCATGAAGAAAGCTCGGCGAACGGCCGTCGCGAGAGCTGAGATTAGTGTACAGGAGAGCAGGTGGAGGAAGGATGGATGCGCTTTCCAGGATACCGTCATGGCCCCGGCAAATGCTGGCTCCATTTTCTTGAGCGCGGCCACCGGCTTGGCGCTGAGCTCATCTCACCCGGCTCTGACTCGAGTATCCGCCGGGAGACTATTCGATCACGACTGGTTGCTCTGCGCTCTTGCAAACCTGAGCGCCAACTTGCTCCAGGAACAATGCATTGATCATCACTTGGACTCTCCGTTTCTTTCTTTGTATGGATGAATGTCTCAGACGAGTTGAAAGTACGGTCTGCGGCCTGCGTACGCCCCCCAAACTTGCCAAGTGACAATTTGACCCGTGGGATCGAGTATAGCATGACATAAGTTGACACATTGCGCGACTTGGTTTTACCTCTGTGTGATCTATGAGCTATCGGTCTGAACGTCGATGAGCAGCTGAAACGTCGTCGTATTGGAAGACTCATATTATAACATGTACCTTGCGCCACCTTGAGCAACTTCGACCTTTCGTTACATGCACGCCCGACCATCACCATGAGGTCTCGCCAAATCGAATTCCCAACCATGCAATCATCAGCCTTGCGACTTGCAACAAAGCGGAGCAGAATTAGTTACAATACAATACAACTGGGAGCACATGAAACAGTTTGAGACCCAGTATGTGTCAGCCTTGTCGCCATCATCAACCATCGCCAATTCGGCGAACCTTGGACCGACTTTTACTTGCACTCCTTAAAATTCGCATAGTTAAGCCATGCCGGGCATCCTGCCACCGCTCATGGCCGAAGCAGCCTGGAGGCGTTCCGCAAGCTGGGGGTATTTTTCCTGAACCTCGAGTTGTGTTCGAGTAGCCTCCGCATAGCTGAGAGCATTGACGATTTCTCCCTCTGTTCGGGCCAAGTCGGCGGCACGCTCAAAGTATGTCAAAGCTTCGGTTACCTTGCCTTGCTGGAGCAGGAGCTGCGCCATCGTGGCGACTGCAATATCGCATTCAGGATCAACTGCACGGGGTTAGCGATAAACATTCGACAATGCGGAAAGGAAACTCACTCTTCAGGGCTTCTTGGCACAAGTCTTCAGCCTGCTTAAAGTCTTGCTTCCACTGGAAAAGCGCAAGGGCTTTGTTGATCAGAGGCAGCACGTTCATGCCCTCTGTTTGCTTCTCCTTCTTGACCGCAGTTTCGAACTTGGTGACGGCCTCCTCGTATTTTTGCTGGTCAAGCAGCAGTTCTCCATAGTAGTTGTACACGTCGGGAACGTTCTCGAAGTTCTTGATACACCGTCTGAAAGTTGCCATACTGCTCGCAATAGAGCCCATCTTGTATTGGGTAACACCGAGCTGGATATGACTGAAGATGAACTCCCGGTCCAAGTCGATGCTCTTCTGGTAGTCCTTGGCAGCTTCGCCGAATTCGCCCAAGATGAAGTGCAGCTGCGCGCGGTGGTAGTAGATGTCGGGGTCTGTCGAGTCATGTTCCAACGCTTTTTCGAAATCGTTTGCGGCCGCATCCTTATCGCCATTCTCCAAATACATGCTGGCACGCTTAATGTAGGATTGGGTCAACGACGGGGACAGCTCGATTGACTTGTTGAGATCTTCCAATGCCGATTCGTTGAGTCCTCGCAGGTATCTGATTGTGCCTCGCATATTGTGGGCAAAGGCCTCGTGTTCGTCCAGGCCGCCAACTTGCAAAGCTTCGTCAAATGAGCTTGCTGCGCTTGAGTAGCCGTCGCCAGTTCGCTTGGCCAACTGTATCAGACCCTGCTGGAGGTGATATTTCCCGCTGTTCGGCTCTAGCTGTGCCGTCTCTTCCAATCCTGCCGGCACCGGCTTCTTCCGAAAGCTCTGCAGGTAGTTCGTGACGAAGGTTGGGCTCGGCAAGCGGTTGCCTCGTGTGGTCTGAATGGCCTTTGCTTTCGTTTCGGCAACCTTCTTAAGGAGGCGCTCGACACTGTCAGCACTGGCTTGATTCCGGAAGCTGTCGATGATGCAGCTGGCTGTGTAGTCGAGCAGAGCTTCACTGTTCTTCTCAACGTGCTCGTAAGCGTTGGCGCGACGATTCAAAGCCTTGACGTATTCGGCATCAATCGACAGAGCTGCGGTCGTATCTTCGATACACTTTTCCCACTCGCCCTGAGCGTTGTAGCAAGCTGCGCGATTTGAGTAAAAGATCGGGTCCTTCTTGCACAGAATGGCCTTGCCATATAGCTCAATGGCTTGGCTAAATTCCTTTTTCTTGTATGCATCATTACCAGCCACCTTCAATTTTTGCGCATAGTCCGCCTTTTGCTCGGTAGACAACGCGGCAACGATCTCCTCGCTGACCTCCGGTAGCGGTTCCGTCTCTTTCTCGGCCTCGACGGTTGGTTGCTTTTCGGAAGGCTTTACTTCTCGCAGTAACGGCTCCTGCTCTTTCGCTTGTGCTTCCTTCTTCGCTTTCCGTCTCTCTTTCTTGCTCGCCCGTCGCTGTTGAGTCTCGCCTTTGGCGCTCGAGTCTGCGAAATAGTAAACAGCGCCTGCACCAGTCACGACAACCGCAACACCTGCAGCCGTGTATACCAGCGCTTTGTTTTCCGATGCCCATGACGTGAGTCGATCCCAGAATGACTGTGGCGTTGATGATGGTGCATTGGCGTATACCGGGTTCAGACTTCCGGGTAACGATGGAACGGGGCTGGTCGACGCAGGAGGCATAGTGAGAAAAAAAGAGGGGACAGAGAATGAGCTGTTGGCGAAAGGTCAAAAGAAGAACAGCGCGCGCACGAGGGTAGGGAGGAATGGGCTTGATCTGGAGACGCAAAGTTGGCGCAAGATATCGGAACAAACGCGAGCTTTGGTTCAGCAGTCGAAACGAGCTCGCCCGAAAATTATACGTCAGTAATAACCGCGTCTTGGCGCAGCCATGTCCGTGCTAACCGCATTTTGATATGTTTCTAATGATGCACATTCACAACCTGATGCATATCTACCATTCAGTTCTGCAAGTTTACCGGGCAAACTGGTTTGAGGATTCTCTCCATTATACTAAAGGAGTATGCTATAGATTCTGGCTGTCAATGGAACTAGCCATACCGTATCGATGATGAGCCAAAGTGTACTCTATGGTCAGAGATTTGGCGCAACTGGCAGGCGGGTTGATTTCTGCACCTATCTCATATGACGCTCCACTGTATCGTGTCGTTAAGTTAGCATGTTCTCAAAAGCGTGAGCTCAACCTGATCGCAATCTGGCTCCATCCCTTTTGGGGTCATGCTTTGCGGTCCAATCTTTCCAAAGTTTTGGGGTTGTTCAGGGCCGGTATTTGGGAAAGAAGACAATGTTGACTTACAGCACGATCGATTGGTAAGACTGCACCCGATATCATCTTACTACCATCGGATAACAAGAAAGCCAGCGAGGGCGCTATGTCTTCTGGTGACATGCGCAAGGAATAGTCCTGGCCGCTATGGAGGGCTATCACTCCCCTGTGTATAAAGTGAGCAAAAAGTCATCAAGCTGACATCAAGGAGCTAGGTCCTACGAAGATCTTGCCCAACCAGCTGGATCAACAGATTGAAATCCTCCTTCGACGCTGTTGTCGAAGATGTTGGTCATTACACCACCGGGCGCGATAGCATTGCATCGGATGCCCTCTTCAGCAAATCTCCAAGCAACGTTTTTCGTGGCACCTGGAAGGTTGAGCGTCAGCGGATCTCAAGTCTCATGGAGAAGGCTCGTCGCACCTATGAGGCCGTGCTTTGACGCTGTGTATGCAGTTCCCGCGGCTGCACCACTGGTTCCTGCCTTGCTGGAGACGTTGACTATAGCACCGCCCTTCTTCTGCTCCTGTAACACCTTCACAAACTCGCCCATAAGCCTGACCGGTGCTGTGAGGTTGACAGCAAGTACTCGGTCCCAGTCAGAGTCGACGAGAGTATCCACCGAGGCTCCCTTGTCCATGATGCCTGCCACGTTAGCAAGACCGTGAAGCTCCCCGCCAAACTTTGCTTGGGCAGCCTTCACTGCGCTCGCAGCGGAGCCGCCTTTTGTCAAGTCGCATTGGTGGAAGCCAAACTTGTCGTTCTTGGTCAAGATGTCATCCTCCGGGGCGGCTTGTATGTCTACGCCAAACACTTTGGCACTATTGTCCAGAAGGTGCTTGGTCAACGCCAAACCAATGCCGCTAGATGCACCTGTCACGATGATGACTTTATCCTTGACAGACATGTTGTGTAGCAGAGAGCTCGTAGAGTTGAGAAGCGGGAATGTTTGTGTTAGTGGGCAGATGTCCTGAGTTTGCAGGTGGGCAAGAGGAAGGGGATGGTGGTTTGCTAAATACTGTAGTGCACGAGAACGGTGGCCACAACTCAACGGCCAAGCGTTGACTTGATGCCGGCTACTAGGAAGCTAGCTTGTCTTGCTTACTAGTACCTTATGAACAAAGATTTGCATCGTATTTGAGACTTGAAACGAGGCCGAGCACCAATTATCGCCTTCCAGGAGTTTAGAGGCAGGGAAGGTCGACAGAATCAACGGCTGTCAAGCTTCCGAACGGAGCAACGTGAGCAGCCCGCACAAAAGACGGCAACGCAACACCTTGCGGGAGGCCGCAGCCATGTGGAGACTGAGCGAAGTCTGAGATGGCCAATAGCTGACCCGGTCTTGAGTCCCTTGTTACATCTTGCTCCAGTGTCACTGGCGTGTGTTCTGATGGAGCTCATGAACGATGAACGAACTCGACCCCACCGCGAACCCTGGCTGTCTGAGACAGCTGGCAGTTTGACGTTCAACGGCGCCCCGAAGTCCACCCACGTACTCGTTCTAGAGACGTTTCTCAGACCAGTTTGCGCAGCAATTGATTACGATGAAATGTGGCAGCCGTGGTCGTTGAGCACTGGAGACGCAGCTTGCAAGTTCTTCTCGTCCCTTCGAAGCCTATGCGAGCGCTCCATTATATCAAATCATGAGCCCATATTTGCAGCTGGTGAAGCTCGAATGATGACCTGCAATCCAGGTCTTTCAAGACGAACATGAGTTGGGCAAAGTGGTCTTACTACGGACCACCTTCCAGCCGCCGCCCCAGCGACCTGGCGGGCCATCATGGCACAGCCGAAGACAAATCCATTCAGATCCTACAGCACACCGCCACAATCAAAACTCGAACCATATCGGATGATGGAAAGCCGGGAAAACCTCTCAGCTGGCACAATGGTCCGTTCAGCATGCAGCCTTTTCTTTTGCATCTTGCGGGTTGATTGTCTGGTTCGTTTCTTGCATTTTGTGTCGGGGGGACTCAAACCTATGGAAGGACCATTACCCGGATGTGTACTGATTATAGGTTGAATTTTGGGTCTGATCCGATATTCCTTTAGTTCCAACCATTTGGACAGATTTCGTGAGCATGTTGCGGTCTGCGAGGCTTTAGGCCGTTGCTATAAGTCACAATATCCATGAGTATCGTGCTACCATGAACATCTCCTTATCCGCGACCAGTCCTCCCAGTCGCGGTCCTGACTGTTTCCTCTCTTTTCGCCGGTTGCTCACTGTGGGATTGAAATCAGCATGTTGCGCACGTTATGAAGAATGCGGCTGTTATTCAGGGTCAATGAATAGATCGCGAGCAGTGCCCTCATTCACCATGCCACGCAGGTTTGCCCTCGTCAACAGCCCAGAATCTCTTCACAATGTTCGCCCTGCGTCTGATCTTGTTTGGATTGAGGCGTTGTATTCGTAATCTTTTGTCAGAGAACATGGACATTACCGTAGGCCCTGGAATGACTTACAGATTGCGTCTTCACAAGCAAGCCAGAAAGCTTGAAAGTCATGACCCCATCAACTCTGCGCAAGACCGATCCAGCCACAGATCTGGTTTCATGCCTTCGCTCACATGACGAGGCCGAAGGTGGTCCGAACACGGGGCTCACAGCAAACACAGCAACCAGCGAATCAAGGGAGTCTGACACAGGGGCAATCGGACGAGCTGTCAATAAATGCGTTCGCTTTGCGCTGCCCACACCATCAGCCCTGGATCAAAATGCAGGCATCGCCCGGAGCAGCACCAAAGAGAGAATGAAATACCACTCTTCGCTCCGTGCAGAATTGCGATCACCAGCAGCAATGGCTTCGTCTTCTGCCGAAATGTATGCAATGATTCACCAGGGCCATGCTGTGGAAGGTAATGAATCCGAGCACGCTTCAGGTTCAATACATGATACGGACCTTGCACAAAATGAGGACGGGAGCGGATCCGAAGCACAGGCTACAACAGAGCGCAGCAGACGGAAGCTAGCCGCGGCCGACTATGTAGTCAGAAAGCTGGCCATGTTTCCCGTTACGGCCAACTTGCAGGCAGACATCGACACGGCGGTGGCGGAAGAGAACGGCTGGGACGACGAGCTTGCCGCCGCGATCCTGGATCGATTGGAGAAGCTGCTACGTGGACACATTGAGGGCTCTTACGATGCAGGTTTGCCGACGGTTCCTCTTTGTAATTCTCTGGAGGATGCTTGCAAGAAGGCGATAGATGCTGCTGATGCGAGCTTCGATCAACGGGATGCGTATCGGATGGAGTATCTCACTATTAGGCAGATCATCACACTAGGCGTGTTGAAACAGGTCTTGCCGGAGGCGGTGTTCCGATTGGGTTTGCATGAGCAAGGGTTCGTTCCGAGGACTTGGGCACACGCTTGGAAGACAGTAATTGCTGATGAGATTCCTGCCTGCAAAGTTTTGAATTACTTGAGGGTGGTAGCAGAGTTTGGTAGACAAGAGGACAAGACAAGTCTCTGAAGGTGATACTCCAAGAGAGGATCCACGATTGTATGCTTGGTGCTTTTGGACGACAAGCAACGAACGATACGATTTTCCTTGCGAACAATGATGACCCACTGCTAGAGTGCCACCGTGGTATGAGAAATGACAATCTCGGTACGTATGACAATTCAGATGCTTTCATTATATCCATGATACCTAAAACCCAAACTTCGAGCCAATGATGCCCATGACTGCCTTCTTCTTCTGGTTGCTCACAAACTTGTTGACGTCTTCGACAAAGCTGCTGCTATTCTCCTCCAAACGATCCATACTATCGCCTACTAGGTTCATGCGCTGTGTGCGCTCTGTCACTTGACGCTGCATATAGGCCAAATAACCTTCGTCTTGTTTTCCGGGTGCTGTGCTGGGTCCCGCTCGCTCTGCGTCGCGTCGCTGCTGCTCCTCGGCCTTCATCTGGGCCAGCATACGCTTGCTCGGCGGCCTGGTCGGCCCGCCGATCATCAGATCAAGGTCTGCCGGAGTGACGTACTGCGTTCCTGAGAGCCATTGGACATTGCTGATAGTAGGCCGTGGTGGTATTAAAGCCTGGGGATTGTAGAGCTGATCAAGGCTGGGTGTAAGGTCTTGTCCGGCGCCCCAGGGATTGACGATGACGATCTCTGATGGACCGGACCACAGGAAGAGATCACCCGCTGCTGTAACAACAGCATCAGCGAAGCGCTGTCTGTCAGCTACCCGATCAAGGCTTTTGCTGGCAATTTCTTTGAGAGAGGGAAGGGCGAATGATTTCACCGTCCCGTCTATAAAGAGTCCTACGAGACCAATGCCTCCCGACTCTGGATCTCTCACAATGCCCGCAGACTCGCAAAAGGCACCGTCGAATGACTTGCTAGCCCCTTTGGCTTGAGGGGGTCGGTACAGACGTATGCCTCCCTGGGAAACGGCTAGCACAACACCATCAACTTGGCGCCCTTCCTGCAGTCCAGCGACAGCTTCTGGATTCGCATTGGTTGGTAGACCACGACCAGCGTCTAGTGGTGTCAATGAGATAACTCGACCTTCGGCGTGTGTAGCGCCTGCAGGTTCGACCCGGTATGCTCCGTTCCTGTCTGGCACAATTTTGAGTGTGATGATGGACCCAAGGAGAGTTCCAACGAATAGCTGGATCGACGAGTATGCTTGCTTGGGTTAGCTCTGGACTCATGTCTTCGGATGTTGTACTTACCTTCGTCCTCCAGGTTCATGACGCCAAAGTTGACGACTGTCGGGAAATCATGCTTTGGTGGGGCAGAAGCGCTACTAGACCTTCGCATTAGGCTGCTTCGCTTGACATGTTTTGTGAAACCCGTCGCCTTTCCCTGGAATATTACTGCTGGGCCCCGAAGGTCGATGACTGCAATAGATCCATCTTCAAACCCAGCAGCTACGAATCCGACGTCGCTCATCCGGAGTGCGGTGACGGGCGCCTTGATATGTGAGAACATTGTCAAGGGAAGGAGGCCCTCTTTGAGCGCTGGATCAGCCGTGTCCTGTATGTTCTCCATACCCAAAGTCTCATTTTGCCTATGTTGGAAGTTCTGGCCAAACGTCTTGTTCTTGTCGTATCGGAAGACGATGACCTCGCCAGACCTCATGCCCACGACCAACTCACCAGAAACACCAGAGAGTGCAGTTCTAGCGATGTTGACGCCTTCTGCGCGGCCTAGTGCTCGGGCAACATCAGCCTGGATCATACCAGGATTTTCGATTTCATCTCCATGGCCCGCATCCCACAGACGGACCGTACCGTCCGCGTGAGATGTCTGGATTATGTTTCTTCCTTCGAAACGCATAGTGGGATATCTTCCAGACGCCCCGCCGCGCAAGATGGGTGGTCCCTGATTTCTTCGTTCCACCATTCCGAGCCATCTAGTTCTTTCGAGGCTGGCGACTGCAATGCTTTCCACGAAAGGATGCACAAAAGATAGCGATGGATGCAGCTGGTTTGTGCAAGGTATCGGATAGCCTGAAGGAAAGTTCATACTCACAAGCTCGCCAGACTCCAGCACCGCGATAACGGCAATGGGGTCTTGGGCGCCTGCGAAATGGGGTGATGCCTTGGGAATGAGGCAGAAGTCAACAACGTCCAGTCCAGGAGGAGTTGGCAGCACGTGTTGCTTTTTGGGCTTTTCAAAATGCTCGGAGAGGACTTGCCATGAAGATGTGGCGTAGAGGGGAGTGGGACCAAGGTCAAGGAATGTCAGACCTCGATCCGGGACATTCATGGGAAGACCGCCAGCGACAAGTATCCCCGTATCGTCAGGATTCTGCTTCGCGCACCACGCAATCTTGAAGATGGGAGCCTTGATGGCAAAAGTTCCAGGGGCACTTCCCGATGGCCCTTGCACTACACCTGGGAGGTTGACATTCTTGTTTTGCAAGGTTCGGGCCTGGATCACCTTGTAAGTCTTCGGATCCCATACAACAAGACTCTCATCGTCGTGAGCAGTGACAATGAACGTGCCAGTGGGGTGCCATGCCAGATGTACTAGCTTTGGAAAGCGTTGGCTATTAGCTGCAGATGGGTCCGCGTAGCCGCCAGGAGCGCCTGGAGGAAGCTGATACAGAAGAAAGCCGGTGGCTTTGGCTTGTTTGAATGAGTAAATTGCCGCACCCTCGGGGTACCCAACGACCAAGGTGCCGACATCTCGTGGATGGAAGGCCAGAGCAACCACAGGGGACGATCTGGCTCTGGGTTCGAAGTCTTTCCAGAGGCTGGGGATCCGAAAGGGTGCTGGACCTTCTCGATCAATGTCATAAGCTATGAGCTCACCGTTTGCGAGACCGATCAAAGCGTAGTCGAGGGTCTGATCGGTACACATTGCAGTGACCCGGCCTGGAGGCGCATATGATGTTGTGATCCTTTTCGATTCCAGATCGAAGACTGACACATCATTGCGTGAGTCCAAGAGCAGCAGTTTGTCGCCACAGAATTGCAGAGCCAGTATGGAACTTGGCCGAGTTGGCTCAAAGACGGCGTGAATGCGCTTCCCGCCATAAATGTAAACCTTCCCAGAACCGAACTTGGACTCCTTTGTACCGACAGCAAGCAGAGATTGCACTGGGTCATATGCTAGCGCACCGGCTTGAGAGTTGATACCATAGCGAGCCACTGTGTTGAGAGCGAACAAGTCAGGCATCAGGCCAGCAGATAGGTCTTTCTGTACGCCTGATTGCTTTCCTCTGATGAGGCCTGCCATAATGAAGCTCAAACGGCCAACCTGCCGCCAAGATGAGAACGTATGTTTACCAAACGACCAATAACAGTGCGTTGTTGGATTTTGTCGAGGTGTTGCGATAGCAAAATTGACAATCCTGCTCAGGTGATATCGAAGGCGTCAGCCATGAGACGGCCAACACAGCCTCAGTGTCACAGACGTTGTGGATACTCTTTTGTTTGGCCACAACAGCACGTTCGCCAGCGCTTTTACCAATTTTCAACTGCTACGGAAGATCACGAGTACGACCGATAGCTTCTTGCTCTCCTTACCGGCATATCACTGAGACTGTGTAGGCGTTGCCGATAAGTAAGGCTTGCTGACTATGGTAGGTGTCCCTCGCGGCAACAAAGTTGCCCCGCGCCGAGCAGCGGCCCTCTAAGCACATCTCTGCAGCCTTCAGGATTCTAATCGAGCCTCATGAATGTGACGAATCAAGTGACTCCAGGTCTCAATGCAGAGTTTCCTCATACTTGTTTGAATTATCTATGTCGAACATGATGACTGTGTCGGTTACGTCAGACCAAAGCACGCATGGCCAACAAGTCCGTGGGATGTGGAACGGGCCTCAAAGTAGTCAATTGGTATTCTGGCAAGTATGCTGCAAAAATGTCATCTTGCGTCAAGGCTTCCCGATCCTGTAGACAACATTGAGATCCAGCATCCCAGGCCAACGAGTCTATTCCCCATCCATCGTCATAATCAGGATCCAGCTCTATGTTTCGAACCATCGGAGCATCAATCACAGGAATGTGATCTCCATGGCTAAGGTGCCATATATTAAGCTCAATGCTTCGGAGTCTCGGAAACGCCACAGATCTCAAGGCTTCATCAGCTTCGTTGGCGTCTGCATTACCGGAATCGTAGTCGAACCCCATTGTTGCCTCGACGACAAGGTCGGCGTAGTATCGTCGCCGCCAGGGCAAGTTGCGTGGCCGAGGGCGTGCCTCCCATCGTGGATTTATCAAAGTTCAAGAATCGATGAAGTAAAACCAGTCTGCAGTCTCCAAATTTGAACTTGTAGATCTTGAGATGAGAGCGTAGCTATAGGACGAACGGTTGGTCACATAGGTAGCTGGTCGTATAGAGGTCCCAGCGCCGTGACTCAGAAAGTAGGCCGCGATGGACAGACCTACAAACCGCAGTAGACGAACCAAAGATCTCGGCGCATGCCTTTTGCCAGCAGCGAAGCGCGTCTTGGATGTTGTTGCTTTCCCAGATCTTGGAACATTTCGGATGTGTCCGACAACTCTGGTTCGTCTCGTCAAATATTGCAAGGTCAACACTGCGCTGGGAACCCAGGGATATTCATAAATCAATGTATAACTTCCTGAAGAACAGTACTCAAGGGCCTCGCCCCGACTGTAATATTGCTGCTTTATTACGCTGTTCTGAGTAAAAGCAATGTAATGTAGCAAGCTGGTATCCGACCTTGTCGTGGCGTTTCACGTCGTTGATAACGTCATGGTAGAACAAACTGCCCAGATGACACTTTTTTCACGACGCACGCTTCATTTCGCACAGGTTCGTTGAAAAAACATGTCTCATGCTGGCTATCAGGCTCTTTGAAGATTTACTTGTAAATACTCGTATTGTAAGTTATTCTTAGATTCACTCGCGGTACTTATGGAGTCCGGCTCAAAGTGCGACGCGTTATGACGTCTGCTGGCTGTCGTCCATCTGCAAGCTGCTCACGGACGCATGCACGCTGCTTATCGAGACTTTTCTGCGATAGCTTTCCATGTTTTTGGTGTTCGACTTGTTGTGCTTCTAGTCTCGCCCGTTCTTGATCTACACTCAGCATCCTGTGCCCGCTTCATTCATCACTATAATTCACAGCACTATGACGGACATTCGAACATCCTCGCTCAAAGAGCCTGTGGACGTCGCTCACTACCTGTTCACGAGACTACAGCAAGTCGGCATTCGAGGAGTTCATGGCGTTCCCGGCGACTACAATCTCGTCGCTTTGGACTACATACCAAAGTGTGGACTGGAATGGGTTGGCAATGCCAACGAGCTGAACGCGGGCTATGCTGCAGACGGCTACGCTCGCGTCAAGGGCATCGCGGCCTTGATAACGACTTTTGGAGTTGGTGAGCTGTCGGCAATGAACGCCTTGGCCGGCTGCTACAGCGAGTATGTGCCCGTGGTTCACATTGTGGGAACTCCCAGTACGCTCAGTCAACGAGACCACCAGCTGCTGCATCACACCCTGGGAAACGGCAACTTCAATGTCTTCATGGACATGCAGAGAAACATCAGTCAAGCTGTGGAGAATTTGACGGATCCTTCGAGGATTGCTGAGCAGATTGACCATGCAATTCGCGAGTGCTGGCTCGAGTCGAGGTAAGTATCTTCGGCAATGGCTTTGGCGGAGACATATCACTGACGAACAGACTCATAGACCCGTTTACATTACGCTACCTACCGACATGGTCCAGAAGAAGGTTGAGGGCGAGCGCCTCAAGTCCCCCCTCGACCTATCCTACGCGCCGAACGACCCCGAAGCGGAAGACTACGCCGTGGAAACCGTGCTCAAGTACCTGACCGCAGCGAAGAAGCCCGTCATCGTCGTCGACGCCTGCTCTATCCGCCACCGCGCCCTCGAAGAGACCCGAGCATTCGTCGCCAAATCCGGTCTGCCAACTTTCGTTGCGCCAATGGGCAAAGGTGCCATCGACGAGACTCTGGAGAACTACGCCGGCGTCTACGCAGGCGACGGCTCCCGACCAGAAGTCCGCGACATGGTAGCAGGTTCCGATCTCGTCCTCAGCATCGGAGCAATCAAATCCGACTTCAACACTGCCGGCTTCACCTACCGCACCAGCACGCTCAACACGATCGAACTGCACAGCAACATGACCAAAGTCCGCTTCAGCCAGTATCCGGGCGTGCGCATGAACGGCGTCCTGAAGAATTTGACCGCTCAGCTGGGCAAGCTGAGCGTGATGCCCTCTCCGCCGACGAGCACGAACACGCCTCCGAAGGAAGAGGCAAACGCCGGCTCCGGGAGCGACATCACGCACGCCTGGTTCTGGCCACGCATGGGCCAATGGCTGCGAGAGGGCGACATCGTCGTGACCGAGACCGGCACGGCAAACTTCGGCATCTGGGAGACCCGCTTCCCCAAGGCCGTCACGGCGCTGAGCCAGGTGCTCTGGAGCAGCATCGGCTGGAGCGTCGGCGCCTGCCAGGGCGCGGCGCTGGCGGCAAAGGAGACGGGCGGCAAGCGACGCACGATCCTGTTCGTCGGCGACGGCAGTCTGGAGCTGACCGTGCAGGAGATCTCGACCATGATCCGACGCGGTCTGAATCCGATCGTCTTCGTCATCTGCAACCACGGGTACACGATCGAGAGGCACATTCACGGCATGGACGCGTCGTACAACGATATCCAGGAGTGGGATTACAAGAACCTGTTGAGCGTCTTCAATGCGCCGCAGGACAAGGCGAAGAGTCATGTGGTCAAGACGAAGGGAGAGCTGGATACGTTGTTCCAAGACGAGACGTTCTCGTCGGCACCTTATATCCAGCTGGTGGAGTTGCATATGCCCAAGGAAGATGCGCCTATTGCGTTGAAGCTGACGGCGGAGGCGAGTGCAAAGAACAATGCCAAGGACAGCTAGATGTACCTTCGGAGATGATGTTATATGAGATGATTCATGGATGATTTACGGATTTCCTAGTGCGAGAATCTCCTTTCCACCATGTGTGATGCAGGCGACATTTGATCTCGATGTGCACTGATAGTCGGCGACAGCTTTGCAATTCAAGGTTACCGAGAAGGTCATGACTGATGTGACAAAGATCATCACTCGACACCACATCTGATCCCCACAACGCTTCCATACTCTCCGCAAGTCCTGTCTTGCAGTCGAACATGCTCTCAGTCATATCATTTGGCCATTTTCACTTCCCACCGTCAATCTCCTTGATCCTCTCAAAAATCTTCCTGAACCCCTCCGCATCCTGCGCCCCCTGAATTTCGTACTTTCCGTTTATCACAAAATGCGGCACACCCGTAACAAGGCCCGCCCTCGCCTCCTTGACCTCCTCATCAACCTCCCTCCCACCATCCTCTCCGTGCAACCACTTCTCCACCAACGCCTCCTCCAAGCCCGCCTTCACACCCGCCTCCTTCAAATTCCCTAGATCCGTGATATCCCCCTCCTCCTCGAAATAGCTCTTGAAAAGCTCCTCCACGACCCGGTTCTGCAACCCTTCCCCCGTGCCCCCATTCTTCCGATCCTCCTGCGCGGCCAACTTGATCAGCCGGTGCGAATTCCGCGTGTTTCCCGTCTTGCCACCGTACCTGAACGCGATGCCGACCTTGGCTCCCTCGGCGCTGAGCCGCTGCTGGATGAGGGTGGTGCGTTCGCGCCCGAACTTGGATTCGTACATGGCCTGCTTGTCGGTGCCGTTCTGGGGCGCGTCCGGGTTCAGGTAGAAGGGCTTCCAGGAGACGGAGAAGGAGTCGGACGAGTGCGACGGGGTGGATTGCTGGTAGGCGCGGATGCCGGCTTCGAGCTTGTTCTTGCCGACGTAGCACCAGGGGCAGACGGTGTCGCTGGTGATGGAGATGCTGAAGGCGGTCATGGCGCGGGCGGTGGGACGGAAGGCCACAATGGGCGAGGTCGAGCTTGTTTGGACGAGGAGGGGGTGAGACGGACCAAGGTTGTCGTTGGTATGGGGAAGGTGGTGGCGTAGGATGGTGTCGACGGGAGAGAGTGTATGTACGATGTGATGCGAAGCGATGCGGCGTGCTTATACCTATATAGTGGCGTGATTGTCTTGCCTGTACGTGGCCACTCAACTGCAGCTCTGGAGGTCAGTCGCATATCTCGTATTGGTATGCAAGTACAAGTGAATGCGCTACGCTCTTGGAGGGGCAGGCAGTATAAGAAGACGAGCTAGATCAACCGGTGTAGCTTCAGCACGGCGAGAGAGAAAAGAGAAGGGAGGGTAGTCGTGGAATCTTATCGACCCTAGTGACGGGAGGGTAAGGCGGCATTGAGAACCCTCTGGGATACACAGGTAGGATTTGTTTGCGCAAAGACGCAGTCTCTGGTTGTCCAGCGTCGTCGGCAACTCGGAGTGTGCTGGAGAGAGGAGTTGACGGCGCCTTGCCGGGGCAATTCTCGATGATTAGTCAAAGTTCAGACGCAAAGCGGGCAAAGCCGCGGAGCCGGATCTCCGAAAACGTGCTGAGAAGCCTTATCCGGCCGGTCTTTCTCCATATGCATCACCAATCCTGACAAATCGCGCAATTCCTCTCCAGACGCGGAAGCCACTCGCCACCGGCGTGGGACATTTGGTCAAAGTCCACCTTATTCAGATGCGTTGCAACGGTTTTGCTCTTTCTGGTGTCGATGCCTCAATCTTGCCCGATCAAAACCAGTCGGCCCTGCTAGTCCGGCGGGGTTGGCCTCCATACACACGTTTTGGAGGTACGGCTGAGAAATGGTAGCAATTGACTTTTGCAAACACAGTCTTTGTTCCCGACCTGATGATCTCATTCCATTGGTGAAGATTGTCTCCGTGTCTACTAGACCTTGCCAGATTCCGAGAGTTCGTCGCCGTGACCCCACCCGTATTACTGTACCATCCCGCTGAAAAGTCCGCAAGGCTACTCGCTATAACGCCCGAACACATTGTACAGCCCAGTTGGTAGCATCCATCCCGAGTCCCACTCAATGTTATGTCATCCCGTGTTTTCCCCATGCCTCACATATCCAAGCCGTAAGTAGACATTGCCGAAATTAAGGAGTAGAAGGTTTCGTCATTTGTCACGTTATACAACTATTGCGACTTCGAACTGGCATCATTCTTGTGGATGTTGATGTTGTTGATACTCTGTCGCTGTTGATTGCTCCTCGTAACTACGGCAAGCATGAGTCTTTCCTCCAAGTAGTCTCGAGCCGTCACATGACGTACAGCAGATTGGTGTTGAGAGGATGGCTGCAGCTGAGCTGCGGCTTCTGGGTGTACTTGGTCGCCAGCTCTTCACGAATGCTGTTGAGCAACTGCACATATGACTGTTGCGGGTTCTTCTTCAGCGCTGTGACGAAGGCCCAGCTCATGGCGCCGGTGGCCTGGCCGGCAATGTTCGCATCTTGCCTGCTTCTTGTCAGTATCACCAGTCGCTATGCTTCCCACTAGACTTACGATGTCTGCTCGTCCTTCGATCCTGACCACATGATCACGTCGGCAGGGCTGGTCTTGGTTACACGCGAACGCTCAAGGGCTTCGTCGCCCTTGGTAGCCTTCTTGAAGAAGCTCATGGCGGTACTGGCGATACCGCCCAAATCGCCACGCGCGTACTGGCCAACAATCTGCAAAAGTCCTTGGCCAGCCTCCTTGGCGAGATTGGGCTCCTTGAGGACGCCCTGGGTGCTGTATATGTAAGGCAGGTCGAGAGCGGAGCCCGAGTGGCAGGAGTCGAAGATGGCTGTCAAACGTACACCGGGCTGGAGCGGCTTGACCATGACATCGTGCATCTGATCGTCGACGATATGTCCCTGGACACGGAAATCGACGGGGTAGATGACCTCGTCGTAGCCGTCATCCTCGTCTCCGTCCAAGTCGGGTGTCTGTCCTCCGTGGCCGCTGTAGTGGAAGAACAACGAGTCGTTCGGCCTGGCGTCCTTAACAAGCCAGTGCATTGCGCGTAATATGTTCGCTTTTGTGGGCTGTGACATGGGGTTCTGCTGGTCATCGGTGAGGATGACCATGTCTTCTCGCGCATAGCCAAAGAACTCGTTCAGGTATGTGCTCATGTTCTTGACATCGTTGATGCATCCTCTCAGCTGCCCTCGCTGGCCGAAGTAGTTTATGCCGATCAGGAGCGCCTTCCGTCGACCTGTGCAGTTGGAGTACTGGAAGCCATAGTCTTGCGGCGCACCAGACCCAAAGTGCTGCATGCCCGAGGGCGGAGGGGGAGGAGCACCGGAGTTGCCGTGATTGTAGGAGTTGTTGTGGACATTGGGGATGCCTGGTCGACCGTCATACATAGGTCCTCCCTGGGGCGGCGCACCACCGTAACCTCCTCCATACTGCTGTGGCGGGGGCTGTCAGGCATCAGCGAGCTGATCTAAACAGCTGTCACAATTATATCAGAGGCATACCTGTTGGTAGCCACCACCGTATCCTCCTCCGCCCCCGTACTGCTGAGGTGGCGCCGGTTGGTTATAGCCCTGAGGTCTGTCGTCCATGTCAGCGACTGATCCGAGGGGGTCAAAGCACTTGGAAACTGCCTGAGGGGGGAACCAACGGGTACTGCTGTGGAGGATATCCCCCACCGCCGCCGCCATACTGTTGCGGCGGGTAGCCATATCCACTCTGACCCGGGTACGCCATTCGAGCGTCGAGGTGGGACTAGGTCGATGGCGTTCTGAGCGGCGAGCTGAAGGTCGCGAAAGCTGAGCGTGCACTCACAGCCTTGGCAGAGGAGCGAGAGGCGTTGATGCTGTCCAGCAGTGCCGGTGGGATGTGCTGCTTGGTGTCGCAAGTGACCGAATAGGGTGGGCCGTCGCTGCAAAAGACGGGCAGCAGCAGTGTACGGTAGACGATCCGGGAGAGCAGTGACAAGGTGAAGGACGTGATGGTCGGTATGAGCAGAGGACAAAAAGGCGCGTCAGCAAGCGGGGGCCAGCTTGTGCGTTTGCTTGTGCTCGACTTCGCTTTTGCGCTCCGAACGCAGTCTGGGCGGCTTCGTGCCGCCGCGTAGCGATCTAGACCCCGACTTGGCCCTGGCAGTTCAATCAAACAACGACTGAGTCGCTTTGAAGCTCGTGCCCCAGCCTTATGTATGGGTGCTGTTCAGAGTCCCCTGACTGTCACAACCTGACTCTGTTACTGGCGGATCTGACGAATCGGCCCCGTCTGTGCTTGCTCTGTTTGGTCCGTGAGTGGAGATGTCTGGGGCCAAGCTGCACAGTGAGTCCGATGCAGGTGACTGCTTGGAGTGATTATAATAGTGATACAATAAAGGTCGAAGTGAAGAGCAGATGTCGTCGAAGCTATAGAAACAATTGTCGATGGGTCGTGGGTCCTTCGAGCCAGATATAGCAGTCAACGAGTCTCTTTATCTGTTCGCAATCTCCTCACCGTGACCGGCTTCACGGCGGCCAGTTTCTTGCCGCTGCTTTCATTGCCTTCCATCCCCGTGTCTCACAGGAACAGGTACCTTCGCTGACGAGCTAGGACGCTGATGCTTCAGGCGCAGTCAAGCATCGAGTGGGTCTGGCCGGGCACGCAGAGCCACGACCAGCGACATGTTCGGCGATGATGCATCGAAAAGGAGACATGTCCTGACGCCCTGCCAGTCAGCGCGTCGCCAGACAACCTCGATGCCGTTATTGCGGCTACCGCACTAGTACTTTAGAAGCGCGGGCAAATGAGCACCACAAGGATATCCATTCAGTAGATTATTGTCAGGAAAAGTCAGGGCAGCCGCCCACAACTACAGAAGCTCGAGGCCAAGCATTCTAGCGCCAACGCCGGTGCCGCCGACCAAGAGATGGGATTGGTCTCCCGCACCACGAATTCCACAATCTGCATAGACGAGCTCGACGAGGCGTTTCCATGAGGGAGCTGACAGCTTCCCACAGGCCAATCATCGTCCAGCACGCCCACCAAGACGATGCGAGTGTCTCGTCAGACAGCACATTTCCAAACTAACTCTCGCTACGCTGCTGCTTCGGGAAAGCCTTCGCGGCAACCGTGCTCCGAAGCCTCCAAGGCCATCATCAAATAATACAAAACACTTTCGCCGTGGCTTGCCATTCAATCTCTCCAACTCTAGGGCCGGCGCTCGCCGACAAGCCTCCAGGGCAGTTGCCCAATGCCATCCCTGTACCGGATAGATTTAGCTTCGTGGTCGCACGTGGCAGCGACAAGGTATATCCAGGCATAGTGACTGACGGCGTAATTGAGTTTGACGCAAAAACCTCAATACTTTCTCTCGACTGCTGCTGCATAGCCCTCGTAGCCTTCGTTCCTTGCATCGGAGCTGTCCATCGTAGTTCGCACTGACGTAAGGCTCAAAGGCTCTCACATTTCATTCGCAGCCTCGGTGGCTCACCGTTCTTGGATTCTATCAATACCGTCGTTTCGAGATCTGGCCCGCCCTTTCTCGGCAGCCACTGCAACAATCCCTGACATGCTATGAGCCTAGTCACATCGGCATGCCGTCACTAGTCCGTGGAACCCATCTGACTACCACGTGGACCATGACAAGTACCCTGTCCCGAACCGATTCGAACCTCGCTGCAACTATATAGTACCGGCGCTAGATGGCCAATTGTGGCCATGCTTCAGATGAGTGCTCTTGTGGTGCCCGAGATATGTGGCAGTGCCCACTATTTGGGGCTGCAACGTGTCCGTGCAGGCTCCTAGAATATCCCCAGCAGCTAACTTGTGTCGCATTCGACTTGAAAGGTCCGTGTAAGTTGCAGTCGCCATGAATTTGATATCGCCTGGCCGTCTGAAACAATGCCCTGCACTTTCAGCTCATGCTTTCATGCCCGTAGATCTCATTCAATCTCTAAATTTGGCAATTGATGCTTTCGTTGAAGATCCCAAGACGGTGCCTCACAGCGGCGGTGGCCTTGGTCTGTCCTTAGCAGACCGTCCGTCCGTTCTTGGTTCAGCTGCTTCTGTAGCACGTCCACTCCTCTCCTTTTCTCTTCGTTTCCTTCTCTTCACCGGTTTGTATACGTCGTTGAAGTTCATCGCAACACCGAGGAACTTGAGATCAACATCTGGCTGCACCAAAAGGTCTCCCAGAAGCGTCTCTAGTCTTGTACGGAACTCGTCTCCCAGTTCTTGAAGTCTTTTCCGCAATGAGGGGAGCATGTGATCTTCGCTTGTGTTATCGAGCCCAGGTATTGTCGGTAGGGGAGAATCAGTGTCTCGTCCAAAGCCAAATCCTCGCGACATTGGGCGTTCGCCGAAAAGAGGACTGTCAACACGCTCGCCGTCACCGCTGAGATTCCAGCGGCCTGCGGGTGCAGCTGTCTGAGCCCTCGCGGCAGCCCCCTGCTTGCGCGTAAAGTCGGCGACAGAGTATGAGTAGAGCCCATCGACAGCCTCCTTGTACGCCAACATGGTCTTGAGCAGTTTGTGCAGCTGCGTAGGGAAGCTGTCTTCTCGATTGCCCGTGACGCTGTGCTTGTTGCCTCCTAATAGGGCTCTGTGGGTGATGGTCTTCAGATATTTTGTGTGAGCCTCGATGAGATCGTCCAAGGTAACCCCATCCTTCCGGACTTGGCTCTGTAGCTCGTTCCAGCTCGACTCAATGACCTCGAACATGACATAATATTGGAGCTGGTTGACAAAGTGTACCATTTCCGCAACACAGCAACGCGCGGCCTTCCAGTCTTGTGCGAGCTGTCCACTGACGGATGCGAGGACCGTTCTCGCGCCTGTGGTGATACGCCGCCATGAGCTCCCAAGAGCAAATTCGATGCGCTTGATGCGCCATAATAGGTTGAATACGGCAAGGTACTGCTTGCTTGCCCACGTGGTGACGACCACATCGCATGGAGCATCGACCTTGTATTCGAGAGTGAACACATCCCATCCAATCTCACCATGCATCAATTCAAGCAAACGTGCGTCCAGACGACGCAGCACTTCCTGAGAATCGTATTGAGCATTCGAGCCTCTGATGGCGTGATCGAGCTGGGCTGTCAAGGTATGTCGATATTGGCTGCCTGCGGGCTTGTCGAGATTGCTTGCAAGGGACTCGAGCAGTAATGCAATGAAATCCCCTTGTCCGAGGAGCAAATACCGTTTCAACGCATCAAAGTGGTCGAACAACCTGAAATGCGTGTCCATCAGGTAGATTAAATGAGCCATCGTCGTCTTGTAAGCATGATCGATGCTGGTTTCCAAGGTCGCGGTATCGCCGTAGCTGAGTTCTCGCGAATTTTCCTTCGAATAGCGCTCCACCCAAGCAGAGTCACCACAGCTGTATCTGATGAAGTTGAGCGACTTGCCAATAAGGAAGACCTTCCGCGCGAATTCTTCGGTGATGATCGTCGGAATGAGATCGTGCTTTAGCTTGTACTTGTTCTCCCAAACGCTAGTTGCCGGCACCTTTCTAGGGTCCAGGTCTCTTGTCTCGTCATCGGGATCTGGTTCGTACACAAAGAACTCTCCATACGGATCGGTCAGCTCGCCGTCATAGATCCACTGTCTCAGCATGTCATAGAATGGACGGGTCAAATTTGCCAGCATGCGTTCTGCGAAAGCACTAACAAACGGATCGCCATGCGATGTCGAAAATTTATGCACCATTGATATCAATGCTCCGCCTTTCAATGTTTGTGATTCTTCGGTCATGAGACTCATCAGACGGAGCCCGGTAGTTGCTTCTCGTGTCCATACAACACATCGCTTCAGAGTCACGCCGACCTTGCTGACGCGAGGCGCCTCCCGGTCGGCATCGGGGCTGAGTGATCGTCGAATCTCGCCCTCAAGTGTAGAAATGAGGCCAAGATATGCTCGTAGCTGAAGACTGACAGCTGCTTGGAGACTTTGTAGCACCAGGCCCTTTCGTTCAGATTGGGAGAATCTCGTCAGACTGCGGTATAGGAGGGATGGCTCTGCGAGTGTGTGCAAGATTGAAACAAGAGGCAGCGGAAGCTGTGCTGGTAATACTAACGAATCACCTTTGGAGAAGGCAAGATTCGTGGTGGAAAGACCCTGAAGCGTGAACGGAAGATCTCTGAGCAGCATCGTCTCGGAAGGGGATTTGTTGACCGGGGCCAAGTCTTCCTCCGTGTCAGGCTGAGTGTCTCTTCGTCGCTGGCCGCCGTGGGTATCTTGCGCAGTGAACGGCCTGATTTCAGCAGATGATCCCGCAAACCGATCTCTTAAAGATTTAGGTTCTGCATCTGCAGAGGACTGTTGCTGATTCAGACGTGCTGAGGATGCCTCGGCTAGGGATGATCGAGGTCGATGAAAGGCTGTTGTGGCTGTTGTTGGCGTTCTAGAAAACTCCGCCTTTTTCGGTGAAAAGCGCTGTGCGATTGGGCTCTGGGCATGTCGCTCGATTGAACCATCGTCGTCTTCCGGATCGCTCTGGTCCGAGAGAAGACTGAGCAATTGCAGAATACCGCTTTTCTTCTCCAAAATCGGCAGGGTCAACAATCGAGAGTAGATATTGCTAAATCGGACGGCGGGCTCCGGGCTATCCCTCGTCCTCCAGAGCTTTTTGCGTATGGCGTCGGAGACTTCATGGATGTCCTGGGGTGCCGAAGGCGGCGCGTTGCTCAAAGACGGCCTCAGTCGGTTCCAGTGATAATCACGTTGAGCCTCAGCCTCGTCTTCCGAGGGGAATTCATTATTTGGCAGCAGTGTCATAAGCAGCCCGCGCAGCCCGCTGTCGATGCGATCTTCTTTTGGATTCGAAGTCATGGTGATCGTTCAACGTCATGACGCGTTGCATGTTCAAATCCAGACGTTTGTTACGGAGAAAACGCGATGAAACGCGTGATGCGGAGGAGGGCGTCAATTGAGTGAACGCTGTTGTGGTGGGCTGCCAAGCGCCACATTGTGTGGCGTATGCTTGGACGCTTCGCCTCAACTTTCACAGCATGCTCGAAAGCTTCCGCTCCAACCTCTCCAAGCTGAAACGAATCGAAAGCGGTCTTCCGTGACAAAGACAGCACGTTGATACCCGGTATCGCTCGGTTATGCTGATTGAATTTCCGACTATTATGACCTGAGAGGTCAATGCACTTTTTTATCAATCATACTTGAATTTATGTCTTCAAAAAAATGTAAACACTCCGGAACCCCTTATGATCCAATTTTCAATCACCCAGGAGCTTGCCCTTGTCCCTGCACGTTTACATTGGTTTCTGCGCAGTTGTCACAAGAGACTCAATCCTGGGCTAATCAGCTCCACTCTTGTACAGTGTTCTGGATTCCTTATCAACCATCGTGTTTTCCAAAAACCCCTTGGTAATCTCCTCCGCAAGCGGATTCGCTCCACTGAACAAATAGATTTTTAACTCCTCCACGGCCATCCAAGTCCACGGCACATCTTCTGCCTCACTTACCAAAACCTTCAGTCCCACCCCCCTCATTCCTGCCTTCACATCCCATTCGTCCTCCACACGCTCATCCAAATCTCCTCCGACCTCCTGTAGTCCGGCTGCTGAGCCTGAAACAGCCCCTCTACAGCCGGAAAGATACCAAGCTCGCCCCAAGTCATGACGGCAACGAGGCTCCCTGGGCGAACAATGTCCGCCATCTCGGCCAAGCAGCTGTTCGGATAGGCGGTGAATTGCAGGCAGAAGGTGCTCAGTGCGTGAGAGAAGAAACCCGGCTGCAACACACCATTCACTTGTAGGTTGAGCGCATTGGCGTGCTGCGTTGTCATTCCAGTGAGTCCCCTCTCGCGGACCTTTTGGAGCATGCCTGCGGAGGTGTCGGTGGCTGTTACTGGCGTGTTTGGGAATGCACCTTTGACAGCTTGGATGACTATGCCAGTAACACAGCCGTGACCGGGGATGTGGAGGTCGAGTCGGGTGGGAGAAGCTTGAATGCTCGGGAGACGAGCGAGTTGGCAAGCGGTTGAGTCATGACCCCGACTATGCTTACGTAGGCCTGTAATTGCGTATCAGGATTGCCATCGTCTCAACAATTGTTATCTCCATAAGACGGCCCAGGAGGCTACGGAGGTGTTCTTGCTCCATTCATCAGCATTGTGAATGCGCATTTGTTCGGATCGGGGGCTGTCAATGGTTGACATGATTTGGACGGAGAACGAATGCTGGTGGAACAGGAGAGATGATCAAACAGATAGCGATAGTGTCTACGAGCCGGGGATGGCACTGGCGTCTTGAATGTACATAACCGACCAACATGTGGTAGAATGCAGCTGGTCGCGATGGTGGTCTCAAGGTCGGCCACCCAGTGACTTCGCAGGGCGTCCGATCCTTCGTTGAGGCCGCCTGGTCACAATTCTGGTCGTCTCATCAGCTAAACTCAATGCGGGAGGACAGAAGTTGCTAAAGATGCCTTGGTTAGGCAAGTACACTCAAGAGTTCCGGAGTTACTCTTCGACACACGCAAAGCTTGGTGCGATATGAGTACGCGTCTACGTATTAAAATCAGTATTTAGCCAAGGACGTGAATCAGTGCCTAGACCAGGACCACGCTCAGTACCGCGCTCAGTACCTAGATAAGCACCCAGACAAGTACCCAGACAAGTACCCAAATGAGTACCTAGATAAGTACTTAGCTAAGTACCTAGACAAGTACCCAAATAAGTACCTAGACAAGCATCTAGACAAGTCCCTAGACAAGCATCTACATGAGTATCGATCTAAGTACCTAGCGACGCACGCAAAGCAAATTTATTACGGATCACGAAGCGCGTGCATAGATTCGAGCACTGAAAATGACACATGCATCAAGTACGGTAAACCAACGTGCAATTCTGTGCGCGTACGCGCTTTACAGTATGAAATAAACGCCTCCAACGCCACGCTATGAACAACCCATTCAACAGTCATCAGACAAACAGCTCTCGTGCTCCGAGCCCTACGCGCATGTTTTCCACGGTCTTGGTGCCAACGCCTTTCAGGCCAGCCAGAGCCTGGAGAGAGGTCATGTTCTCCTTCTCCGCCAGCGCCTCGACAATTCCCTCAGCTTTCTTGGCGCCGACGCCCTTGAGTGCCCTAATCTGCTGTACGTCTCGTGTGTTGATGATGTCGAGGAGCTGTCTGCCGCGTGGACTCAGGACGTTCATATCATCGTTGATGCTGATGTCGCAGAGAGGCGTGACGACCACCTTGGTACGCCGCTGTCTCTTCACAGCCTGGCGGCGTGGCAAGATTTCTTCATCCAAACCGTGATCATCATAACCATCGCCATCGTGGTCCGGCCTGTATTCATCCTCATCGTCCTGTGAAGGGTCGTCCATGGCCTTCTCGACCGGCGGGATGTTCTCTTTGCCCAGATACCCGCTCTTCTTGGCAACGGCCTTCTCCCTCAGCTTCGCGATCCGTGCTTCAAGTTTCTTGTTCTCCGGGAAGTACTCGGTTGCAAGTTCATACATCTTCAAGGCACTGCCCTCTTCGCCTCGCGCCATGTGCTGTTTTGCCATGAGTAGATAGCTCAAGCCTTCGGCCCGATCGTCCTCGCCTCCCTTGGCCTCCACCTTCTGCTCCAGCATTTCTAGGCGCTTCTTCACATCGTCGCTGATTTCAGGCTGAGCAGTGATTGGAGCTTCCAGAGCCTTCGCGGCCATGATTTCGCGCACTTTTCGCTCGACCAAGTCTTCAATGGTGTTTCTAGACAGGCCAGATGTAGGTGCCGGCAGCCGCCGGTATGCAACAGGACTCTTGACAACACCCTTGGGCCGCGACACGGGCATTCCACCTGATAGTCTCTTGGCTGGGCTGCTGCGTTTGGCGCCACTCGACCGCCGTCCGAGTGGTCGTGACTTGTCATTGTATACCGTAAACATCTTGATAGGCTTTGAAGCAGTCTTCGTGTTAAGTTCAGACACCGAGGGCTTCTTCACATTCGCATTATGTGATGTGCTTGATAGCGCTTTGAGAGGCTGTCGCTGGAGACCTGAGATTCCTAGATTGGTGCCAAAGGGTCTTGTAATTCCCTGAAAGACTGGCTCATTTTCGACTTCCCGGACTTCGATTTTCTTGGTCCTGTTCGCAAAGTTGAGACTGCTCAGCGTGTCAAGGTGATACGATCGGATTGGCGATAAGTTAAGAAGACAGATGCAGAGGCCGTTATTTTGCCCAAGCGATAAGATGCGAGTCATTTTCGACTCACGGTATGGAATCCTGGTCTGACCCTTGCTGATCGCCTCGACACACTGACCCAGGACGAACAAACTCTTGTTGATTGCAGATGACTCGACGAGTCGTTCCCGGTTGTTGTCTGTTCTTCTGTTGTCTTCAGATCCGGCCAAATCGATACAACTGGCAGTGCTGACCAATGTTCTATCGCCCTGTGTGACGGAGAGCTTGACACACAGTATGGCGTGGCTTCGGCTTGAGTGCGCGTTGAGCTTTGTTGCGCTTGTGCTCCGGTTGACGTTCGCTTGATCGTAGAGCTTCTCAAAAGTCTTGAGGTCCCCACATGGTCGTTCCGTCAAGCCAACCACCACCGTCCGACTGCCGTTGTCTCTCAGAGGCAGACCAGCTAGACTGCGCTTCTCTGGTGCTTCAAACAGGTCGTACACCTTGTCATTATAGATCTCATAGTAGCTCATAGAGACGTCTACCTGCGCGTTCGGAGACTTGTCCTGTACAGCTCTGCTCTTGCGGTATATAGCGCTCAACAGCCTCGGGATGATACCACGGTCCTCGAGACTCTTCCCACCTCGCATAGTATGGGTCTTTCCCGTCCCGGTGACTCCATACGCAAAGAGTGTGACGTCGTAACCGTTGAAGAGATGCTTTATGGTGGGCTTGATTTCTGCTTCGAAGAGCTCTTTTTGTGTAGTGTGCGACTCGAAGACTCTGTTGAAGGCGAATGTGTAATTCTCGGCTTCATTCTTGGGGTTTGGGATGTGAACGACGGACGACGGGGAGGATGTGTCTGCTGGATTGTGGGCGGTTACGATGATGTCCTTGTCAAGTTCAGACTTTAGGAGCGGCCTGATGCGCGCCAGCACCTTGACGCTCATCCTGACTGATCAGATCGTGACGACGATGGCGAACCAAACTCCGATGTGTCAATGTATTTGTGATCTAGCCTGGGTGATATTGTAGGCGATGAGTTCTGTGATCTCGAAGTCTGCGTCTGAACTCGTATCGAGGTACCCGCTGCAGGAAAGGATGCGACCAAGAAAATGTCTTTCTAGACAGTTGTTCCTCCTATGCTATACCAACTTACCTACCTCTACCTTCACGGTAGGTCCCAGGATGTGAATGCTGACAATGGAATGCTGCTCCTCGTAGCAGGGATCACACTTGTGCCAGGTTCGATGAAGTGGGATTGTGTACGTCGTACCGGATGTGTTAAGGATGTTGCGGCGGCAACCAGAACGTGCACCCGCGCCAAGCACTTCCAGATCGATTCACAAAAGCTCAGCAAGCTGCACAAGCTTGGACAATTTCAATCAGCACTAGATCCGGATCGGTCTCCATGGCTGAGTTTTATGCCCTTCACACGCGAGCAGCAGGTGATGGAAATATTCTCTGTCATCTGCCCAGAGCCCTCAATTGACTGTATGTGTCGGTTGAAGACAGGACAACGAATGCCGCACTTTGGACATGTTTTACGTGCGACCTGAATGGCAAACCTGCAAGGCGAGAAGAAAGCCCTTTACGACATGCTGCATTGCTCCAAGAGCAGGTTCCATTCACCTACTGAGTCAAAAAGGGCCAGTGTTTATTTTTGGTAAAGCATGGGTCATCGAAACGTCATGTCACGTTGTCAAAAGATGTTGGAACCACCCTTCGTTCATGTACCGTGTGCGCGTGAGCATCGTTGAGACGATGAGTAACAAACTTTCAGTCGGACGGCGAGCTACGTTGCCAGTGGAAGCTGAATGCAAAGGCATTACTCCCGTACAATCATGTTCCCCTTCCAGGTGAACTTGAGGCTCGCTCGCTTAAGATGGCTTGTAGAGGCGCGACGAGGCTGGTCATTGTTGCGATCCGTGGTACAAGGCGAACTGTCCCACGGTACCAAAATGTATACGAATTGGTGAACGCCAAGTCGACCTTTTTTCTTGTCAGATCCCGCACCATGAAAAATAGATTACAAGAAAGTCCTAATTTTGCATTGATGCAGAGCTATTTATGCTAGCAGCACATGCATCTTCTTTCCAGCTGCTGATTCCTCCTTGCTATCAGCGCAGGGCAGACGTCGGGATGCTATATGAGGCCCGAACACAGTATGCGGATGAGATGCCTTTAATATAGACAGAAACGGAAAGCCAATAAAGCAGGATAACATCACACCATTTGTGCGCAGGTCGTTGCTTTGAAAGGAGGCCGTCAAGTAGCCACCCAGCCTACCCAGCCATAAACTCCATTGGTCCAAACCCGTGATATTCATGCAAAACCGTGGTCCCGTTACTAATGTCAAAAAAGCTCTTTACTGAAGCGAATCGAAGCGCTAAATGCGGCGTCTCTTGCGTGACGGCATTGGGAGTTCTGGTAACTCGACGTCTTCCTAAGACACGAGCTTACCACCCAATTCGAGATTCAGACCTTTACCTCTGGCCGGACTCGGGCTCAGGCGGTCAAAGTCGATTACTCTGCTAGCCGAACGAAGGCCGCCTGGTGTCTTATTCATGCCAGGGGTCCTTGGAGGAAAAGCAGCCTGAGCAGGTGATGGGGTGACATTGCAGAAATCCGCCAAGTTAAAGGCCGGACCTGGAGTGCTGAAGTTGAAGAGGTTCGGAGAAGCTTCGAGCAAACCGTTGGGCGTAGCACCCGTGCCTCGTGGTGGGGTCTGTGGTGGGAAGGTGGGAGTGTCCTTGCTAGCAGGAGTAGGGCTGTTGAAAAGATGCATCAGAAGCTGAGCCCCCTCGGAGGTATGGGTGTTGGTATGCGTCTTTCGGCGAGTAGGTGGCGGTGTGCGTGGTGGTGAGCCGGCTTTCTGAAAGGAATGTGTAGGGAGATCTGCTTCGGATGGGGGAGATGGCGAAGATGGAGCGAAATTGGGAGGAGAGTTGAAGGAGAGGTTCGGGCCAGTTGTCGTGCGGAAGTCAGGCTGCAGACGACTTTGCAGTGGTGAAGAGTCACAAAATGTAGTGCTTGGCCTCCATGTGGATGCTCTGTCCATATCAAAGGCATCACCGAGGCCCGAAGCCATGCTCTTCCTTTTTGTAACCTTCCGTGCGCGGATAGTGGGAGTGTCGTCAAGATTGAAGTGTGAGCCAGTGCGATTGCGAGGTTCCGTGAGTGGGAAGACGTCGTCAGAAAAGAGAGGCGCGGTGTTGGGACTCGACTCCTGGAAGATGGAGAAGGTGTTCTCATCGGTCGTGCTTGAAGATGAGTCTGAGCTGGAGACGACCGAACTGCCAGTATTGATCCGCCTCTTCTTCTTAGGGCTCTTGAGAGCCAGCTGGGCCTCGACAACGTCGAAACTGAGTCTGGTCATGTTGTTCTTTGTCTTGTATTGTGCATACTGAAGCCTGTCCTGGAGAGTGCGGCTCAACTAATTGCTGTGTTAAAAGTCATGTCCTCAGTAGTGCTTTGGTGAGAAACTCACCTTTGCGATCTCCGCCCGACGCATGATCTGCTTGCCAACATGCTCGGGCGTACCGGGAATGGAGGAAGGGTCGAAAGCCATGGTTGTAGAAGGGTACAGCTGAGGAGCTGGTCGAAGAGGTTGAGAAAAGCGCAGGTCGCTGAAAGGATTGGGCGAAGCAAGGGAGGGGAGTGGAGGCTCGGCCGGGCCAGGGCAGGACAGGAATTGAGATGGCCAGAATTAGAATGTCTGGGTCGGCAGGAGTGATTCACAAGTCGTCAATAGCAACGCAATGCAATGCTGGCGAGACAATGGAAGGGCATGCACGAAGCGAAGATGGGAGGAAGTGTCGTCCAAAGTGGTGGTTGAAACTAGGTAGGCTTGGAGTGCTCGATTGCTTGCTTGCTGCTGCGGCAGAGACAAGAGCGCGATCTCGATCCAAGTGACGATCGCAGCGCTCTCCGCTTGCCTGCAACTTCACCAAAAATCTTGTCTACTCTGGCCTGCCAATTGCGAGACGACTGCATCTGCTACTCTGTGGACATGGCCCGCTCGCTACCGCCAACGCCATGCTCTCGACATGTCGCCATGACCCTGTACAGGTTGTACTGCCCCGACCTGTCTGCCGAACACGCCCCTCAGCATCCGCTGGCTGTTGGAACGCGGTCGAAAAAACGGCCAACCATTACAATATCCAGCCCAGTTTACACAGAGCGACTCGGGCGTTGGTTTGGTTGACAATGCCCAGCCGTGCTTGCATGCACGACACAAGGCCGACTCTGTATCTAGGCCAGTCTCGTGGAGTACTATGGTACAATCAGCAAATATCAGCAGTCTCGACTACCTTGTGCCAAACGGCCGACACTTGACAGCGATGATTTACGCTCCAACCATGGATGCGCCGAGCTTCTTCGCCGGCAAGAATGACGAGATCATTTCCCAGGCCTGCATTGCCGGACACATGCGGAACTGCTTGAGTGCCAAAACCGGTCATGGCAACACAAGCACGGAGCACCGTCCAGCACCTGACATTTGACCTGAATCGAACAGTAGAACGGAAAAGGAGCGCTTTCTCGTTCGAAAACGACGGATGCCCAATAATCAGGCCGTTCGGACAGGCCGTGTCTATTGCATCGGGATCGCGTGCTTCGAATGGGCACGCTTTATCTCGGCGAATGCGCTAGCCCATGTTCCGGCGCCAAACAGAAGCCAATGATGGCTGCTGGCTGTCACGCTGGCCTGCTATGAGCTGATGAGCCCCTGCCCAGGCTGAAAACCTGCTCCAGATCTCCCCGCAAACGCCATCTCCTGATAACGTGCATGCCACAAGGCTGGCGTCTGGCAGTCCACATCCAGTGAAACTTATGCAGGGGCAGAGATTCTCCGCCAACTTTTTGCAAGATATTTACGCGTCGCGACGCGCCTGAGTAGTGTATACTTGACCCAATCAGAGCACAGGCTCAAGGTGGGGACGGCTGATCTTTCCTGCAACCACGTCTTGATCGGCGTATGGCGTAAGATACTGCCCGCAAAGCGTCTGAACTTGAACTTGGACGCCTAGGCCTGGCGCTTTAACAACTCTGAAATGCTTGAGCTTCCTGTCTTGGAGCCTGCAATGTGGCAGCGTTGCTCAATCGATAAGCGCTAAGCTTGACAGCAGCAAGACTTTCTTTCATTCGTGCTAAAGTTGTTTTGCTTGCCTGTTTTCCGGAGGTTCATGCTAGCAGTCGTACACTACTTCCAGCTCGTTCTTGCTACCATCAGGACCAACCAAATCACTGCCATTGGTCAGGCACTTGGGCATGAAATACGCATATCTCTCGACGTAGCCCTGGCTATCCAGCCAAGCTGTGGCATCAGACAACCAACGTTGAACCTGTTCAGGTATTCCTCCATGTGCCAAACTCCAGCGCGCTGGAGCCAAACCATGCTGTTGAGTCTTCGACGTTCCGCGCCCAGATCTTCGACGAGTACTGATTCTGGCTCCGGAGCATTGGCACATCATCGAGTCCTGCGTGAAATGTACTCTGAGGCTGTTCCTTTTCGTGGAAGCAGTATGCAGAGCTGGCCCAGTTGTATGCCCATGAGATCTTGGAAGTGCTTCAGCATGACAAGAATTGGCGCGTGTCGGATGGATTGTTGCAAGACAGTCCGCGTTTGCTGCTGTCCTTCTCTTGGATATCACATCTGGCAGTCGAGGATCTGTCCAACGGCACCACCCGCCTGGACCGAACATATGCCAGCGAGAAGCATTTCCGCAAGGGAGTGCTGATGTGCATCTTGACAGAGCCTGCTTTCACTGAGAGATGCAACAGCGTTGAAGAGGTGAGTGCACTGCACTGAAATCGATCCATGTGCAGTCAAGACCGCAGGGAAAGCAGATGCCAAGTTGGAAAGAAGCCGAGTGTGAAAAAGTGTACTTGGCTCGGCCAATTCTCGGGCACCGAACATCAAAGCGATACACGGCTCAATTGATCAGACAAGGCCATTGTCGAGATTGTTGGCTCTAGCTTACACTCGAGATACGCTTGACTGAAAGGTGGGTTTGTCGTTCCAAGCCACGCAATAAATTCGCATAACTTGGCTGGGGCCAGCTTTCATCGACTTCAACTAGCAAGACAAACCATGGTTCCGTCAGGATCGCAGGATCGCAACCTGTTAAGTAAGAAAAGCTTTCCATTCAACAGGCAATATTGAGTCAGTATCAATGCTCAACGCCTTCAATCGACATCTCGAACGGTGCATCACGTGTTGTTGGTGTGCCATGTATGCTGTGTCACACGAGTGCGGTCTGCGTATTTAATAGTGTTCGCTGCGACAACTGTGCATTCAAAGCAGTGCAGATGCAATTTGATCATACAAAAATTTGTCATTCATCCACTTTGGAGACTCGAACTCGTTGTCTGCCATTGAGGTCTTGTACCCTGCCTTCTGACTTCAGACTCGTTAGCAGTAGTCAATGTTCGCCGAAATGCCTTCGTGACTTCCTATTCGACGCCAGTAAGACCCACACCCAAAACAACAGTTAACAACATCCGGAACAGCACTGGCCGCAAAAGCCGAACAACCTCCCAGCACCAGACCAGCGAACGTGACACCAAATTGCATGGCGTTCTTCACAAAGACACATTTCGTTTCAAGCAGTCCTCTTACTGTATTTCCATGTCCTCATCGTCTTCACCGAGTCCTCCTTGGCCAACCTGTCTGCCCTGGTGCTCGCTGCGCTGCTTCCATCTCCGTCGCTCAGTCCGATCCACAGAAGCTTGTTGCCACGCGCTCTGTGTCAGTTCCCGGTTCTCTTCAATCGATAAGTTGCTGAGTCCTGTCAACTCGGACTCGATCGAATTTTGAGAGTATGCGGTCTGAGCCACAGACTCGAGGCTTGGCAGGTCTTCTCCGCCGCCGCTGGAGAGGAAAGGAACGAGGGCTGCTGCGTGGGAGCCTTGGACCAGATGGACATGAATAATGTTGAGAATTCTGGCGAGCGAGGCAAACTCTGGCCCATGTGGGCCTCGAACCAGCGCCCCAAGAGACGAACTCGGCATCTGCAGCCGGAATTGCTGCCCGTTTCATGATCTTGCTTGCAAGGGCGACAGCTGCAAGGGCGAGGTAGATGCCAGGACCCCAGCGATCGACGAAATGTCCGACTCTGTTGCCGACGGAGCATGCTTCTTGGTATCGCTTGCGATGTCTCTCCTTGTCCTTGTTCGTCAGCGCCTCGAAAGCTTGTCGAGACGGGCATCGCACCATCGCGAGTTCGTCATACGGGAGCGACTTGTCGTTCCTGCCCACAGATCGTGAACGCGCCGAATCTCGAAGATAACGGCAGTGATCCTTTCTCATATATATATACAATCCATCAAGGTGTCCAGCTCCGAGATCTCGTTATGGATGGTCGCGGTGTCGATTCTGGCGAATGTCACTGCGACCGACTGGACTTCAAAATCAATATCGCGGTCGCTGCCGACATGAGAAGATTGAGCATCGCCGATCTTGTTGAGCATTTCTGCGACTGCTGACCGGACAAGGTCGGGGCGGAAGGTCTTCTCCATCTTCACAGTTGCCGCGAGGCGTGTTGCTCGAGGTGGATTGATCTGTTCACTTGTGCATCTTGGGACCTCAAATGCCTGCCTCAATGTGCTGCTCGGTGTCCCACAACACACAACACTCAAAGCCTCGATGCCGTGCACCAGGTCGGCTTCTTCTCTCGTCTCTGCTTTGTGGCAGATCCATCTCGTGTATCTTCTTGGCATGTAGGCGCACATCGTCAGAATTTTTGAAGATATCTGGACAATATGACCAGCAAGGGACGAGAGTAGTCGATGGTGGTAGAGCCGGTGCAGAATGGCCTCCGTCGGGTAAATCTACCCCCTGTTTCTTCTTCGCATGAACATGCATATTGTCCGGCCTGGTGAACATCTGAGGACAATAAGGACATGCTCTGTTCGCTGGCTTCTTGATCTTGCCCTTCTCGATGTCCTCTTCCCCGCGTTTTCCTCTTCTTGTTTGCAATGTCGACGTGCACACGTTCGGTCCTCAGGTCCTGGTACTGGCGCTCACATAATCGACCCACCCCCTCCACCCTTTCGGCGCAAGACCTGTACAACCAGGCTTACTGCATCTCGGGACCTTGTGGTCCGGTATGGTGGCCTTGACACATCGGAAAGAGCAAAACTTTGCCACACCTCTTGCGGGCCCCCCTCTCCGTCCAGCCGACTGCAAGACACCGCTCTTCGTCCTCGATGAGACGCCGCTTTCTCGCCGTCGCAAATTTCGACATGTGCCTCTCTGCTGGAAACCACCGCATGATTCGCATTCTGACAACTGATTATTCGGCTTGGTGACAGCGGTGGGCAGGTGCAGGCGCCGAGCACACACGGTGCAGGACTCGGCTTCTCGACAATCATAACATGCGCACTGGCATGTTACGTCGTGGTTACTGTTGCTGCATTGGCATGAAAATGACGTGTGACCGTCAATCCACATGACATCGACGCTATCATGAGGCAATGATGTGCTTTCTGTGATGAAGGTTTGGAATATTTGCTCAATATCTTCATGTTCGTCGACTGCGTCAGATAGTTGTCTTGGGAGCTCAGCATGGTAATAGGGTGGTTGGAATGCCACGGAAAGCCCGTGCGAAGTCTCCTGCATTTGCAATGTGGCGGTTGACGTGAGTCTGCACGGTGATATGAGTACCGACCGTGGGGTTGCACCAAATTAGTGGCTGGAAGCAAGGATACGCTAAAGCGCATGGTCGAACTCGCCGAGATTGTTCGTAAACCTCTTTCCAGGCAAGGACACATCGATGGGTCGCATGAGTCTCGGTGAGACCTAAAGCCGTCGCAGCATCCAAGTTGGTGAATGAGTCCCACAACAAGGCGCGGCGGATCCCACTCACGCATGCTTTTGCCTTCGGCAATTCGCTCGAGGTTTGGGGTGTTCAGCTCATATATAAGACATTGAATCTGGCTTCATGTACTCGTAGCGAACATCAGAAGAGTACAAACGCACGTGCAACAAAAGATTGGAGACGGGGTTGTTCACAAATTGACAGAATGAGCTGAGGGAAGTACAAGTGTGATGGAGAAAGCGAGCGGCTCGTTGAACACTAAATATTGAGGGCGTTGCTGCCCAGCTTGTGATCAGGCATCGATAGAGCATCTTTGAACGCACGAGTACTGCAATCGTGACGTTGCAAGAATGTGTTTGCGCTCCGTTCGCCGGAGATTGGGAGCGTGATCGCTGACGAGGTTGAATGGTGACCGTGCGTGCCTAGCGAAATGTTCAGTTGAGTCTCTGACTGAATATTCACTCAGGCACATAGTCAGGTGCTCAGTCAGGTGTTGGAAGCAACAATCACGGGGATCAAGAAAGAAGTGTGCTGGCCAGTCCGATAACGCATACTTGTAGGCCGTGAATCAGCATTGATGAGAGATATGAATGACCTGTGATGGGATCACAAGCCAAGAAAAGAATCTGATCAAACCCAAGCTCAGACAATCACGACATCAAATAATGACAATGTTGTCATTGACCTTGACAACCGTCTCATTGATCGCCGGTCCCGACTTGGAGAACTGCTTCCCACCAACGGTCCCACTCAAACCCTGGGCACCAAACGCAAACGGAATCCCCGTCTTCTGAACGCCCGCCGCAAGGCTCACCGCAGTCGTAGTCGAGCCAGTAGTGACCGTAACAGTCGCCGGCTCCTTCAGCGCGCCAACCACATAAACCTCGTCCTTCAAATCTTCCGCATCCTTCGGCAGCGGCAAGCCCGAGTTATCATTCACACTCGCCTTTTGCGTGCGATAGAACATAAAGACCTCCTCATCCTCCACCACGGGCGCTTTGGCACCGGTCTTGAAGGCCTCGATGAACGGTTTCGCCAGACGCTGGAACCCGGTGTGGTTCAGCTTGGCGTAGTAGCATTCTGCGCACTCGTTCTTCTCGTCGCTGTAGCCGATATAGTGGCCCTCGCCCCAGTCGTTCCAGGTAGTGATTTCGATAAAGTCCGGGCGTGGATCGAGTGTCAGGAGGTTGGTGAAGTGGTCGACGAAGATGGCGTCGTCTTGGGCGTGCGCCCAGTTCATGTCGGCGGAGAGGCGCTTGAAGTACCAGGGCGCCACGGTGGCGAGCCACTTGTTGTTGCCCTTGTTCTTGGAGGTGGACTCGTCGAGAGACTTTTGGTCCGCGGCGGAGAGGGTCGGCTGGAGCCAGGTCACGGAGCCGACGGAGCCTTGAGAGTTCTCGAGCGAGAGGGTGTTGCTGCCGTCGGTGCTGAGACTGCAGCCGAGAAACATTGGGGTTGGCGAAACATTGGACAGGACGTCGTTCTTCCAGTTCCAGGATGTGGGTTGGCTGAGTTCGAAGGAGGTCAGGAGCGGTTGGCCGTTGATTTGGAGTTGACCGGGGTGCGAAGCGAAGGTCTTGGTCAGGTTGACGATCTTGTCTGGCGTGATTGTTGGCTGTATGGTGGTGTCGATGCTTAGGAACGCCTTCATACCGTTGGCTGCGGCTTTGTCGTAGAACTCGGTCAACCAGGCATTCTGCTGCTCATAGTTGGTCTGGAAGCCGCCGTAGTTGACCGCGAATGCATCAATGCCCATATCCTTTGCTGCGATCATGTCGGTGGCGTAATCCTGGCTCGGAGGGCGGGTAATGAGCATGTAGTGGGCGAAAACCATGCCGCTGGTTGCGCTGTTGCCCGAAGTTCCGGCTGGAGCAGTGGATTTAGGGGCACCAGCACTGGAGACTGCCGAGCTGACTGCGACCGGGACGGAAGTTGCTGCCTCTATCACAGCAGCTGGCGAGCCGCTTGCCACCGGAGCGGAAGTTGATGCTTGGACCACAGTCGACACCGTGGTCGAAGAAGCACCAGCTTTCTGGTGGTGCCAGTCACCCCAGTTTCCCCATGGCCGGCCCGCAATAGGTGCCGCCAGAAGGGGCAAAACATAGAAAGCCGAGGCATGCATCTTGAAGACTCAATCGAGAAAATATGGCGAATGAAAACGGATGGAAATGTCAACCAGTGACTCGAAAAAAGAACGACGATTCGTCAGCAACAATGTTCACAAGAACAAGAAAAGTCGCTGTCTGCGCGGCGAAGAAGTGAAAAGCACAGAGGAAAGCTTATATCTATCATGGTGTATAGGAGTAGCCGGGCGACTGACAGCCTGACTAATGGCTCGGTGCAACGGTAGGCAGGCTATTTGCCTGCATGCACGCTGGGGATGCTATGCGTTTGTATTGCGCCACTTACCTGATGTGACCGCAAGAAGCTCTGTGTGGTGCTCGAAAGGAGCCGGATTGCGGCAAAGGGATAACGCGAAACATCTTCACGCTCCCCGGACCCACTGCCGACGGCGGAGTAGGGCATCTTGCTCTCCGAAAGTATCGAGAAACAAGGCAAAGGAAATCGCTTGCATATATCAGGCGTGAGGTGCAGCTACACCTGCCAATGCGAACTTGATAAGGATGGACGGAAGCGCACAAGAAAGAAGGACAGATGCTGTGTCAAGACTTGTTGGTGTCTGCTCGGAAAGACTTGGCGATAGTTTTTCCGATCCGGAGCCGGAGTCGCCGTGATGCCTGTCCCGGATCCTTACTGTATCCTCAAGCCTGGTTACAGCCTCATTTTAAATGGAATGCTTGGGCCTAGCACGGTCCCGCGACGAGCGCTCTGTTGTAGTCTCTCCATGCGTGAAGATACGGACAGTCGACCAATATGATGCTTCACACATTGCACAGAGTTGAGCCGCCGACACGAACCATTACGAGGAGCTATGAGGATGACCCATTGCGCATACAGAGTCCGTTCCTTTAAGTCAGAGACAAAGGCCGTCAGTTCGTTGCTTGGTACAAACAGCGCCCACCGAAGTATATGACACAGCAAGCTCGGAAGACGCCCTCGTTATTACAACAAATACATAGCCCGGAAGGCCGAGACCAAGTCGGCGTGAGACTCATGCCTCAATAAGTAGGTTCGAAACACAAATGGGTATCATTAAGACATGTAACCAGCCTTCTCCACATATCCTCCCTTCATACTCTTCGAAAAGAGTCCGGAACTTCCTGACCCCTCGCCATAATTGACGGATGATGCACCCGGCGAATCGTACTATGTCGGCGCGTGCTCGGATCCGCCGGATTAATCTGCCCCTGCACACCTATGGGCTCGGAGCCAACATATATCGCCGAGTTGACCCTTGACGACCTCGCACCTCTGCGTTGCAAAGTCCCTCTCCTCATTTCGAAGCCCGGACCTCCATCCCGCAGGCTGTCGAGGAGGAACGAGGAGTTGTTAATGTCGGGTACACCAGCCAGCGCGTCGAGGAATAAGCTGCTGGTCTTGCTCATGCGCATGTCGGGGCTTCGTGTGCCCTCGTCGCTGCTGGCGCTTGCGTCGCTGGTGTTTCGCCGGTGGACATGTCGTCGAGGTTTCGATTCTGCTTTGGGGTCGCTGGGTAGGACGGAGTCTCTGGGGCTTGAGCTCTGAGGACTCGAGGGTGCTTCGAGCAGGGAGTAGATTTCAGATATCAGCTGCGCTTGATCTTGTGTCCAAATCATGGCGGAGATTTTGCTGTGTTGCAGTTCGACGCAGAGCCTCTTCAAGCTGAGGCTCTCGAGAGTATTGAAATCGACGTCTTTCTGATCTTTCCACCATACGATCCTGTGTGCATGCAGTAACCACCCGACGCTATCGAGGCAAGACGACTGAATGCAAGAGATGAAAGGTGAGTAACGTGGAAGGGCACCAAAGTACGCAAAAGAAGGGCAAACGCCATGAGCTGAACGCTCAGCAGTCCCTGAGGCTTATGAACCCTGAGGTCGCCAGCACGCCGTACTCATCGCCCCAAACGGGACACCAGTGTCTCTTTGCTAATGGGTCACCCGCATGACGGCGCTCACCTTCTCGCAGGCCGCAGATCTACAAAAAGCAGAGGAAGCCCATAGGGCCACGACCCGACGGTCAGCCCACCCGGAAAATAGCATCAAAGGGTGTGGGTGTGGGTGTCTGTGTATGTGCATGTGTGGCCCGGGGTCAGGGTGGCCCAGCACAACCAATTCGAGGGTGGCGGAGCAGAAGCAGCTTGACAGGAGCGCGGCACGAACCCTGCGTTCCTGCAAAGGCAACGAAAAGGCAGTCGAGTTTCGATGATTCCCGTAGCGTTCCCACAGGGCTCGTTTCAGGATGCGACGCTGAGCTGCTGCTGCAACATCAGCGCTAGATATTCATGCAATGCTACCCTCGGTCGGGCTCACGGTTGCGCAGGGGGGGCTGCGGGAGCGTCATGTTTGATCATCGGGACTAATGACTTGGTGGGTGGGTGTTCCCGCTTTTCGTGGCGAGTTCAAGACTTTATGGACTTGATGAACCTGGCACACGATCTGCGAGTAATGCCTTGGGTGTAGCAGGCATGAGATGCGCCGAGATGGAGGATGAGAGCCGTCCACGTTAGGGTCCTAGTTCGAGGTGGTGCGGCTTGATAAAAAATAACGGGCATGACGTTTAAGCTGATGCGCCCTGAGTTGGTATCTGTGAAATCGGAGAACAACATAGGTCTACAGAATTAGAATGAGGATTTGTGTCACGCTGCATTATGGCTTCTTCTACGCTGGTGGACAGTTGGGCGTGGATTGAATTGGCGGGGCAATGCCGTACCGTGACCGGGCCTTTGATGAGCATGAGCTTTGAACCACGACTCGACCCTGTGAATTATATAGAAATCTGCAACTTGTTCATAGGCAAGTCACCACATGAGAACTGAGGTATCTCAGAGCTAAATTCATCGCCAAACATCTTTGTCAACATCACGAAATTCCAGCAAGATCGCCCGCCATGTCGTCGCCCGTCCGTCTGGGCCAAACCATCCGCCTGAAACCCGAATACGTCGACGAGTACATTGCCATCCACAAGCAAGTCTGGCCTTCGGTCCTCTCGCGGATCGCCGCCAGCAATATTCGCGACTACAGCATCTTCTACGACCGCCAGACGGGCATCCTGACGGCGACCATGAAGTACGTCGGCGACGACTACGAAGGCGACATGAAGCGCATGGCGGAGGATCCGGAGACGCAGCGCTGGTGGCAGGTCACCGACAAGATGCAAGAGAGCCTGAATCCGGGGGCGACGAGCAGTGTCGATGGAGGGAAGGAGGGGTGGTGGAGACAGTTGGAGGAGGTCTTCTACGTGGCATGAATGAGAGGAACTTGATCGTGAAGAGCATCGGATTAATGCGCGAATCGATCATTAGCGTCATGACTAAATTCTATCCAAAGCCTTCATCAAAAGTTGTCGGGAAAATTTGTACACTTCAAGGCTCTTTGCCACACATGGCCTGACAGCCGGCTGACGCCTTACGTCTGTGTAGGCCGTATGAAAGAGCCTCTTTTGGCCAGAATCGCCGACCGTCGCCCAAGCTAAGCTATTTCCGGAGTCCTGATACAGCAGATATGTCGGGGCTCCCGGCCCCGGCGCGATGTCGATGAATTGTGCAAACTCGGTTCCAAGCATGGCGATTACGCCTCCGATTGCCCCAGCTTGCACGGGACCCCCCTTCCCATAGCCCACCTGTGTTGAACGAGGCGCCCGCAGTGCTGAGAGTGTTTAGCTTACTGGCCGAATTACTTGCAAAGTAGACGCTGTTGGTCACTTGCTAGGGTGGTCGCTGGTCTGGAGCGATGGATGATGGCAATTCTTGTACCGTTCCATACCCCTGACTTCGACCTTATTCGCTGGTTTGTCATAGCATAGGCTCCTTTACTCGTCGTATCACCATCATTACCGGTGTTTGTGTTCGCCTGTGTTGAGCGACTGCCCAATATGTCGCCAATTATCGCTCCCACACCGAGCAATAATGCAAGAACAGCTGTAATCGCATACCATATCCGCCTCCTCTTCTTGTCAGCTGCAGTTGATATCCTCGGCGCCCTTTGGGATTGTGATCTGGGAAAGCATATCTCCTTTTCATCTTGGTGGTAATTGATCTGCTTGTCCGACCAGTCCGAAACCAAAGCTCAATTTAGCGAAGGCCGATTCGGAGGCTGGCCGGGGGGATGATAGTATATCGCAGTCGGCTGGCCAGGCGATAGGTGGAAAGGTGACTGGGCCGGCTCCACTGGAGATGAATAGTAGAGGGAGGGAAGTGGTGAACCGGGTCGATGGTCGGACCGGAGGGGAGAGTGGGGGCCTGGGTGAGTTTGTCGTGGTGAAGCAATCTCGAGATCGTTGTGTGAAGAGTTTATCAAGCCATCTTTGGTGCCATAACAGAGAGGAAGATGGTCTGAAGCTGCATCGCTCATCGCTGTTCAAGGAAGGGAAAGCTAGATTTAGAAACGAAGCAATTTGGCGAGCGCCGAGAAGCGTCTACCCCATCAAGCGAAAAGAATTGAATGAAAGTTTGGATATGAAAAGTGAACGAAGCGAAGAGACTAAGTAGAAGTAGCAGTAATGATGAATGGATGAAGCCGTCAAGGCGCGAAGGAAAGGGCATGGAAGCAAAGCTGGTGAAGAGAGACAGGTTGCGAAGACAACTTCGACAAGCGATCAGTGCCCGCCTTGGAGATTTACCAACAATTGATACACTTTCTTAAGCTTTGACAAATCATAGCAGTCATGGACCTAAATGACAGGTCTGATACGGCACAGGACGCCCTACGAGATTCGAGGTCCTACCTCCCGCCCGCTGACTCTGCAAGATCGTCCTGTTCAGGACGACTTCTGTCTTCTTTGCCTCACGACATTGCGTCGGTCAGGACACGAATTGCCCTACTCTCGCAGAAGGCATCAGGCTCACGAGCAGTCAGACATACCGAGGATGTTCCCATTCGAAACGCGAAGCTCTCACGAGGTTGCGTTTGTGTGATGTAGAGAAGGCGAAGCTGATGGCAGCTCGCGGTCGCCGACGATTGCGGCTGAAAGAACACGACCTCATTGGTTCGTGAAAATGTTCCACCATGCGCTTCTGTCCAATCGTAGCGCGCTTTACAGATGAGTAACAAGATGATGCAATGTTCAAGATTCCGCACTGTCTGGCTCCAACTTGACGAGCCTTTAGCTGGCTGGATTCCTATTGTTAATATTCTTTGATCTTCGAAACACGTCGTCGGTCGGAGTGTTGGTGTTGTCAGGTGGCGATTTGCGATACAGGATCATTCATCGGACTCGCCGTGAGGTTCGTGGACTTCTTGAAACAGTGACTGAAAGGCAATCGTTGACAAGCTCTGAGTCTCCGACGCGATCCATGGCCAAGACGACCCACGTGCATGCTTTGGTTGGAAAGCGAGGGCCAGCAAGCCGTTCGTTCGTGTTGGAAGGCGGTCCTGATCGTCCCCGTGATGGGCCGGGTACATCCATCAAACCTTTTGTATTGAGCGCGAGAAGGCGTCATATGTCGCTCCCAAGGTTGATTCCGTTGTACTGCTGAAACGCTCCGTCTGAGAGAGCGATGTATCAGACGGTCATGCTTCAAGACCTCCTTGTTTCCTCGATCGGTCTGGTTGTCTTTCAAGGGATGTGGAACGATGATCCGTGCATATGTGCGCGCCACTTTTAGCTCTTCACCCGTTTGTCGTGTCATTGTGTCAAAATGATATGTGAGTCGCGCGGAATGACCATTCACTGAAGCATCCCAATTTCGCAACTGAATCATCGGGTCCGATCGGCGATGCGACCCATCTGACGAGCACAAGGCCCACCGTCGACAACAAGGCCATCCCCCCGAACAAAACAGGCTCCCATTCCCACCATTGACTCGTCAAACTATAAAACGCTTGCAAGGTCATTGTCCCGGGACATGTCGAGTCATAGAACGGCCTCGGTTGCGGACTCACAAACGAAGGTTGCAGCCATCCGTGGCCGTTTGCAAACAAAGCATTGGACGTTGGCATATAAGCCGTTCCCAGGAAGAGTGGATTCTTTTTCGCTCCCAACGCCGCTTCCGCAAACCCAAAGAGCACTAAATACTCAACCTACCTGAAACTTCTCAGAACGCACCATGTTGGTTCACTACACCTCTACCGCGATACCACACCACCCCAACAAGGCCGCAAATATCGATATAAACTGCGATGAGTTGCAGACACCCAATAGCGACGCCAATGCAATGCCACAAACGCCATCCTTTCTGAAATTCGAGAGACTCGGTGGCGCAGCAGATTTCACCAGCGATACAGGCCCCGCTCCTACTTCAAATGAAGCAGCAGAGAAGGGTCAAGCTCCGCTAAATGGAGATTGCGCATGGTGTGGTGTGGTGGTCGAACTTGCCCACAAGGACGATGCGTGCCCCATCTATCAAGCTGATCAAAGAGGCGCCTGCGGTAGCCACGTCGGACAGCACGAGACTCAGCGTCGGATCAGCAGCTGTCTGTGTGTTTGGTGCGGCAGCTCAACCCACGCTCTGAAGCAATGCCCGAAGCGCCTTTCAGAGTTATCGACACGCATATGGTAGACGTTGTCGCATCGCACGATGCCTCGGCTCTGCATGGAAATATAAGCTAGGCGCGGCCAGTCACTCTCTGCACGATCCTGCCGAAATCCACTTCGCCTATATCCCGATGAGGCAATATCTACGATTGGCGAACCTGTGGCGCACAACTCACAATGCGTGCATGCAAACTTCAACCAGTGTGCGTACGGCTCCACTTGCGGCTCCAGATCTCCGCTACAGGCCGTTTCTGACATAGGATCCTTGCTCAGCCTGGTCAGAAGCTTTTGCGCCAAGAGAGCGACTTGCCATTCACTTCCCTGCACTGACGTCCGCCCTGGATTCTGACATGTACCGAGAACGCAGAAAACGCTGGGATTTGGTTTTCGTGGCCTGATATATGCCGGTAGCGGCTTTGATTCGTGGAAAGCCCGGTATAGTATGTCATTGTGGTCACTCGTCTCTCTGGCTATCCGGGCCATTATCATCTGAGGCGGTGACGATCCCAAGGCCTACTGGGGAAGGCAGCTGCCTGGATTTCACTGATGCTGGCCAATATTCGACGCAAGCCGTGCGGGAATTTACGATTTGAGAGTTTCAGAAGGGAAAGTCTTTGGATGATGGTGCTTTTAAAAGCTGACCCCACCAAGAATTGAGCGATTGCGAGCTTGCGAATCAGTTGCACCGTTCGGCACAGAGATGCTCATGAACTTGGGGAGCTGGAAAGGTCTCGAATCTAGGCCGGTCAGTTCGATGAATAACACCTGGGCACGTTATTCCCGACAATGGCAAGCAACCTATCCGCTGTTTGTTTGGCAGTCCAATCATCATGCGGTGCCAGCAACAGCGATCGAACATCAACAACAGGCTGTCAGAAACATCGGAGGGCTTTGATTTCTTTCTGACAGCTTCTGTAATATGGCTCAACATGGTACTTGTGGCGCGAGTGTGGAGTTCCTGGCTAAACCGGAAAACAAAAGCGAACATCGCTGTATCGCTCCCCCTTTACCATGTTTCACAGTTCCGGCTCGACCCAATTTGTGTCCTCACGTGATGCCACATAAAAACTCGACACTTCACGCAATGAGTTCAAGGGAGGCGAGGTGATTCCATTTGCCAATAAGATACGTATTGGTAGCCCGTACATGTAAATCGCCGTCGTTACTCATGTACCCAGATGATCAAGATCACTTTGGACCTCTCCTACCTGCCCCTTTCGTATCGTCTTTTGCCTCTCACACGAACTGCCACTCAAATTGGCTGACACTTTCCCTCCTCCTTCACCTACCTCGCGCAGTGGAAGACCACGCCAGGCAAATCAGTTCCTGACATCCTTCCGGTTTCTTTGCCGTCCCTGAATATCAACCTGAGCAGCCTTCAAGCCAAGAACTTTGTCGACGACGCGATACGGCGTGATCACCTTACTCTCTCAGGGAGCCTACGAACCTTTTACGCGTCAGAGAGCATCGCAGTGGCATGGACGGAGACTACTAAAAAGCCGTCAAATGGTATATACGATCCTCGACCCCGCTTCTGTAACGACGGACTGTCTGTCACCCGACTGGGCCGGCATGGATCGATGTCAACTTCTCGTTTTGAGACTAGCAACGTGCCCAATTCTTCTTACGTAGACATCGTCTCCATCGTGTCTGACGGAAGCTGTGGATGGAAGATCGGGGTGCTTCGTACCGTCTGCCAGCACCTTAACGGGCTCACCAATATCGATAACCTCGAACCACATCAACCAGATTCGAAACGACTGCAATCGAGACGACACCCTCGACTGTTTTTTTAATTTTTTTTTAGACATGATATGCATCTTCATTCGTCATGACCAAAATCGTGCTCAATTCGCTCTTTTATTATTTTCGTAGCATATACGTAGCTATAAGTCCTCGCGAGGGACACGGTATGTCGCATTAGAATGTATGCCTCATAAACCCCGACCCAATCCAGAAGATCTTGCTTAGTAATGCTGAATGCCAAAGTACGCTTGCGTACCAAAAAAAGAGCTTATGGAACGCCCATGCTGGAGGCCATTATCATTAGGCCCGTGCCTTCGAAACAGTGCCCAAATTCGGTATGACAATAAATCGTTGATGGACACGTGGCCAAAAACCAGAAATTGGAGTGCTGGTACCACTGGTCGCTGGAATCGCACGCCATATACCATGGTTGGGTCATTTACATCTTGATCAGTACCGCGAAACTGGTCAAGCTGCCGCTGATCGTACCACTGACTCCGGCGATGGAGAAACCAGCAGGCGCCATTAGCATGTGGTCGTTGGCTCTATTCGTCGCCGCCTGGCTTCCATACCAAGACGAAGTCCGACCCGTGCTGGTCAAAATCCTTATGCCTTCGACGCCGGATGCCCCAACCCGAACGTCGAATCCATTCAGGACTTCAGCATCGCGAGTTCCTATGAACAAGTCAGTGGATGTTTTGAGGCAATGGATTGAAAAACATACCCAGGTCGAACTTTGTAATATCAATGGTCCCGGCTCCTGGATCACCCTTGCTTCCGAACATCTGCTGCACCATTCCTTCAAACAAAAATTCCAGGCCGAATATGTGCTGCGAATCAGAATAAATCTTGATGGACTGAAGAAGCTTGTGAAGATCAATCGCGTTATGCAAGATAATATCCTGCTTCTCCGCAGTCGGTTCATTTGTGATTCCGATCCTCGGGCTGCGATAGGCTTGCTTGCCCGTGGGCATCTTGACTTTCCTATCTTCAAAGAGTCTGGCCAGGTCTATAATCTCTGCTTTCGCGGTTCCAGCACTATGCGCCACTACGCGCACGCGCCCCTTGGATTTACCCGAAGGGAGTGCAGCGCGAATGTCTTTCTCGTTCAGCTGGATCGAAACCGGAGACTGCGAACGAATGACGATACCGTCGCTGTTCATGATGGGCGGTCTGCTGATGAAATCACGAACCAGTGTTGCTGTTCGATCGCCCTCGGCAAACGCCTCAATGAAGGTGATGCCGTTGCGAGCGGAAAAAATAATGCGGCGGTCGTTCAAAGGCCAGAACTGGATATCGCAATCCGGCATTGGTGCTGGGTCAGTCGGGATGCGGAAGCAGGGGTGGCTGCGAAACCGCAGCAAGTCGAGCTTACACCACCCCATCTCATCCGTCTCGGTGACGGGCTTTATGCCCTTGCGCTGCTCGGCGGTCGAATACGACTCGTTTGTCACAAAGGTCCGAGAGAAGCGCGGGAGCTGCTTAGGACACATGATGCCAGACGCCTGCTCTTCGCAGCCAAACAATCGCGAGATTTCCCGCAAATGGCTCCAAATAGCGTTGTTAGCAGCCTCCCAGCTGGATCCAGACATACCATCCTCGTTACCGACGTAAGCTGAGTTAGTGCGGGTCGAGTCCTCGAAGGCTGCGGCGACGTCCTCGATGTAGGAAGGATACGCATGCAGAGCATGCGAACCGTACAGTGCAACCTTTATGTTCCGGTCTCCACCGCAAGCAGCTGCGTGACCAAGCAATTGACGGGCGGTGGTGTCCCAATGAGTGTCGAGAAGCATCGCGGCGACGTGCTCAACCTGTTCCGGGAACGGACGAAGGTAGTCGCGCAAGGCCTGGGTTGCTGCCTCGATAAGCTGTGGCTCGCTCATCATTCGAAGCTGTTCAGTGGTGCGGTCGACTTGCACTACGCTCACGAGGGGCTCGTTGCGCATTGCGCCAGTCGCATGATCCTGGTATGAGAGACTACTCATGGTATATTCCTCCTCTAGGCGAAAGGTGCGTCTTCCCATCTCCCCTTGCCTCATCTTTTCGGCTGTAAAAGTCTGCCACAATTGTGCTGCTAGGCGGAACTTTCTGACCGCCACGTCGATGTTGTTTCCCTCACTCTGTAATCGCTCAGGTGTGGTATCGAATGTGTATTTGCTGTCATTTGCAACGAGGATTGCCAAGCGTAGCGGGGGAGAGTTGTTCATTGGGAGGTAGTTAATTCTGAGATCACGACGCTGGAGCGAGACGGGGCCTTTGTTATCGGCCAACTTTTGAGAGAAGAATTCCAAGCGAATAGCGTTGGGACCAGGGCTAAGATGGACCAGAACTTTGAATTGGCCATCGTGGACATTCCACGACGTCGAAGGAAACTGGTCCTTGTCGTGCGAAACCACAAGCCTGCCGTCCAAAGCGCGCTTGCTAGGGTCGCCGCAATGCCCACGGAGGAGCAGAACCTTGTTATGGACCTGCATTATGGTCAGCTTTCTGGGTCCCCGAGGTTAAATATCTGCTACCAACCCATTGTCCGTTTTCTATGTTTGTGACCACTGGAGAGTAGAACCCTTCGCCAACTTTGGGCGCCTGCGTCATGCTGCTGGAAAGGTTCTAACATTGGTCAGTGAAGCTCTCGAGGCTGAGCTATGTATAACCGCCCGCCGACTTACCGACATGCTGTGGCGTTTTACCGATCGAGAGCTGCTATCACTAGCAGTTGGCCGCGCTGCAGGTCGCTCAGGCTTGGGGGAGCCCTTGCCGAGGAGACCTCCCAGCCTATTGACGCTTGTGGTTGAGGCAGAAGAGGGAAGAGAGGACTGTGGAGTTGTTGCGCCGCCGGTATTGCTATTATCGGAGCGGTTCGCGCTCTGGCCTGAATGGCCTGAATGACTGCTATGGTTGTCTTCAAATGTAGGCTTCTCTTTCTCCTTGAAACTTGCCCGCGACGCGGGCCTGAGGCGCTTGAAGAAGCTCATGGTGTTGGCCGAACCTCACTACGAGGGACGATCAGGAAGTTGGAAGTGCAGGCGCGTGCCAGCGGTCGTAATGGAAAAACAATGGTGTGTGGTGATGTGTAGATGGATAATAACGATTGACAAGAGTGAACAGCTTTGGGTGGATTGAGGTTGGTGGCCGCAATCGAGGTGATGGAGCTAGGAGACCTGATTACGCAGTTCAGCCTATAGCGAGCGGGACAGATCGGATGGAGAGGGCAGCATGAGAAGATGGAGTGGCAGCGAGCGACCGGACGTGCCAAAAGCTGGACACTTTAGCGAGCGAGGGCAGTCGAAGCTGGCGATGGTGTTTCAAGAAGAAAGCAGGAATGCGGAGTGGGAAGCACTGAAGCAGCGGCAGCGGAAAGTCCAACCACCCGACGTCTTGACCGGCATTTCCTCCTTCTCCACCACCTCACCTCTCCCCCTCGCTCTCCACTCTCCCTCTCCTCGAGCCTCCGTGCCTGCAGGCGCTCATCGCGTTTGCGGTCCGATCCAATCCCTGTCTTGCGCGGAAACGCGCGCTGCCACTGGCTACTTGCCCCCCAATCTACAAACCAGACTACGCCCAGCTCCAGGTTACTCACCCCTTCCATTGCAACAAGCTCCACCGGTGGCAGGCGGCCTGGCACTGACGGGCCGCTACGTGACACACCAGCCATGACGGCAGACTCGACGCCAGCCACGGTTTTGCAGCCTCCTCTTCTGCACGGACGATGATAAGTCCAGGCTCCAAGTCCACCTCTACCTCTACAACAAGCGGTTACGAGAGCACGACGTCACCATGCTGCTCGTTCCACGGCTACTGCAACGTCTTTTCGTAATTGCCATACCGTCCGAAAACGTATTCTCGTCTGCTGGCGAGCTTTGGCTGCACAGCATGCGCAGCTGGGGCGACTTGTCTCGTTTTCCTGTTGGCGACGCAAGAGCTAGGAAAGTCAACGAAGCAGGTTTCGTGATAAGCTGGAGATTGGCACTGGCGGAAAGGCTACCGCGAAGCTTTGAGACTAGCAGGGATCCAAACAGGCGCAACAGCGTGCCACTGGAACTTTCCGCCGACAGCCCCGATCGATAACGTCCGTTTCCAGACGGCCAATCGCATCGTGTCGCAAGACCACACATGTCGCCCGTGTCCCGCCTCCGCTGGTGTTCTCGTCATTATTGTCGGGCCAATGCGGTTCGTGAAAAAGCCTGTTGAGCTTCATTGAGTTCATTCACAAATTAAGATTCGCCACCATCGTATCGAGCTGCATATCATTAATATTCGATATCACAAATGATGATTTCCCCTATATGTGCAAAGAGCAGACTCGCTTCACCCCCTGACGTGCATTCACAGCTGCCGTGCCAGCTTGAAACAATCTGCGACTTTGAAATTGCAATCGTTGTGCACTGTTTCTGCATGCGTCTAAGCTGATTGGTTGCGCATGCGTCTATTCCATTGCAGGGGTTCGAAACGTCAATTCTCGAAAGACCCACTGCAGATTGTGTTGGCACTTGTTCAACCGGTTTCCCACCAATTTTAACGCTACAAAGGATGCGGGATTCGAACGCGTAGGCCGTACTTACCCACAAAATACTGAAAGTAGTGACTGAGGATGTGGGAGAGCATTCCATCAAACCCTAACGTGGGTCTACGAAGGAATTAACGCTTCGAACCCCTGCAGTGGAATAGTGACTTACTAAGACTTTGCTAACACATAAAGTCTGGAAGTGGGTGCAAGCCCACAAAAGCCCCCCGCTTGACCTCTAGTTTGTTTCTTTCGGTCGAAACATCTGGCGAAAGTCGCAGTATATTGACAGTTTCATTCCTCGTCAATAACCTCAAGTACAAGATTAGTCTAATGCTGAAAAGTAAGTTGAGCGCTGCTAGCAGCACGCTTCGGCACAGTTTGAACAATGCGCAACAGCCAAATGAAGCAATGTCATGAATTCTATCAACAAGGTCTCTCTCACAAGCTTCGGTAGTCTCGTACTCAGAAGGTAATCTTCTTTCCCTTGCCAGCCATGACCGCCCCCGTCAGATATGCTTTCCCTTTGTCGTCCTCCAGTTTCGCAGGCCTCGATTGTGGACGTGGAGCCCTTGCTTCTGCCGTCGCGTCTGTATTTCTCCTAGAGTTTTCATATGCCCTCGGTCTCTTGTCCTGGTGATCGTCTCTTTGTTTGTAGTCGCCGGGAGGAGTAATTCCAGCAGCCGCCGAAATGGGACCAGTTTCCTCCCTCTTTTTACTGAATCGTTTGACGTATCTCGTCGTCGCGTCTTCCGCAAACTCCATTCGTAATTCCCTGCCCTTCAGGCGGTTCACGTACCATTTGCGTGGCTTTGGCGTCTTCTTGCGGCGTTGTTTGCGAGCTTTGGCTGCTTGCTTTGCCTCATCTTCGCTGTCATCGTCTTCGGCGCCCTCTGCGGCTTTGTCGCCGCTCTTCTCTTCGACCACCTCTTCGTCCTCCTGCACATCTTCGGGGTCGAGTTCGACCCAGCCTCGAATCGCCTTCTCCGCACTCGTGAGTTCATCGAAAGTCACCCAGCCGTACCCTTTGCATTTGCCAGAATCCGGGAAAGTAGTAAGGAAGACGCTCTTGACCTGCCCACACTTGGCAAAGTGGTCCCGTAGATCGTCCTCAGTCGCATCGAAACCCAAGTTGCCGACGAAAATGCGCTGACTAGGTGGCTTGCCATTGCTGTCCGTAATCTTCTTGGCGTCCTGAGCGGGTCGACCCTCGTAGCTCTTCGAGTTCTTGATCAGGACAGCTCGTCCAGCGAGAAGCTTTTCTGACAACTTGATGACTAGGTCTCTGGCTTCCTCAGTCTTAAAGTCGACATATGCAAAGCCTCGGTTGGTCGGTTTCTTATGTCGCACTTGACCCATCGCATGCGCTGTCGGACCAGGCATGTGCACTCGCGTGATGTCTGAAGGCAAAACTCGACCGTGATCCGTCACGAACTTCAGGAGTTCTGTTTTCGTGACCGTCCAAGGTAAATTCCCAACCCATACGCCGGGAGCATCTCTGCGAACATCTTCAACTTGACCATCTACCTTTGGCTTTGTGGCAGCCGAAGGCTGCTCAACTTCGTCTTCATCGTCACTCTCGTCTTCGGCTTCAGCTGTCTTGGGCGAGTCTGATTCTGCATCTGATATCGGGTCTTGAAAAGCTTGATCCAGCTGCTTATGCGTAGCCAAATTTCTGCTTGCAGCTTTTCGGACTGCTTTGGCGATGGGGTCTGCCTCGTCATCAGAGTTTGCGGGCTTGTGATTAGCCGGCTTGCCCTTCTTCAATCGTCGGAGCTCCTTCTTGGAGGGCGGCTCTGGTGCCGTGATGTCGACCTCAACTTCATCCGGTAACGTCTCGCGCTTTCTCTTGCCGATAGCCATGGCTGCTGCTCGGCACCAAGTCTTCGGAAAATGTACTAATGCTATTCGGCGGGAAACAATGCCGAGGGCAGCGGAACGAAATCAATTGAGAGTAGCAGGGCGTAATGCAGAGAATGTGCGTCGATGATCTAGAAACGCAACAACCCGTCAACGACCGGAGAAAGTGTCCAAGATTTTGACGACGCACTGCAATATGTGGTGGGCGAAGTTCCAAGGTCAGGCGGCGAGAAATAATTTTGCCTGAACGTGGACTTTGCTCCGCCTTGGCGTTCGAACACTTTGACTTTTGAGGACTTTCTCAAAGGATTTCCTCCTCGAGCTCTTCACTAGCCGCACCGTACATATCTGTGTGGCACGATGGAGGAACTTCATGTTAATGAAAATGACTTATGCCAACGAACCGGCAAAACCCTTGCACAGTGGCGTAACATGCTCGTCGGCCGGGTTCTAGTCGAGAATGGTGAATCAATCCTGTTGATTTCAGCGCGCAAGAACTTGGCGAGCAGCCAACATGTCCTTCGACACCCGCTTCCAGGCCGCGACGAGGGTCTGACTCGCCAACTTGAAGACCAGCTCAAACAAGCAGAAGAAAGGTTGCGACAGATGGAACGGATCCCAAAGTCCAAAGATCACGTTGAGACGAGCGATTTGCCTGAACCGTGGACGATTTTGCAGTACCGCAAGGGTGAGGATTTCATTATCTATGATACTTCGTCGCAGCTGTACGTTGATGTCGATGATGACACTGGAGTCATAACCGGTGTTTACCTTGGCGAATGAGAGGTGCGGTTATGCGCACCTCACGAAGCCATAAGCGTAGCAATCTTTGATGCTAGCTTCAAGGCACGAACGCGCTTATGCACTGCGCTTCGTACTGCAGGAGGTTCTTTGCCTTACCTGGAATTGCGAAGATTCATGGCACTCACCTTCCTCAGCAGTGATTGACCGGGACTGAAGCTGTCAGTCTGAAGGCCAGGATCTGACTCAGAACGTGGCATAGACCAGCTCGTACGGTGAGGGCTCGGCCGAATACTGAAAGTCGTTCGGAAGCTGGCGAGGATTAAGCCCAATCATGGGCATCAAGACATTGACTACGTGTCGATAATCGCAATGAGGGCCATACATCGGATCTGTGATACGTCAGCATTGTTGAGGAAATCAAGTCATCTCACATCGAGCCTTGTTGGATCCAATCAAACGTGGAAAATAGGGAACGCAGTCACTCACCTTTATAGAATGGGAGCAAGCCCATCGAATACCTGAGGTTTTGGCTTTGCATAGCCCATTTGCGCCCCTTTTCCAATCTTTCCCAGCACTTATGAGCACTGGGAGTGAAGTAGGGACGCATATAAGCATGGTTCTTGGTCAGCGAAAGCACCTTGCGGACATACTCTGCCCAGGTCAGCAAGCCGTAAGTGTATATGTGGTCATACAAACAGAGCAGAGTCAGAAGCTCTGGGTTTGGGATCTTTCCGAACGAGGCCGGGCCGGCGACAACGCCTCCGCCCCAAGGACGCCAACCGTTGATTGTGCGGCCACCGGCGCGAATCGGATTCGGTCCGTCCTTGCGTGGGACAGGTGGAGGGAGTGGATTTTGTGTGGGTTCCGAACTTGAGCAGCCCATTTTGAAGATCTCCGGGGGGGGGGTGTTTGGTATACTGGATTTGTTTGATTGGGGAGACAGATGCGCGAGGTATCGGGGCACAACTGATCATATATTGTTGGCAATGTGGAGTCGGATGACTGAAGCTAAGGGCGCGATATTGACGTGGTGCGTTGCGAGAACAAAGACTTCTTGACATTAATTGTCGTGTGCTTCCGATCTTGTCTACTTTCTTTGTCATTGCGAATGGCCTCTTGTTCTGTGCTCATCCCGCGATGAATCTGCCTTTGTTGCGGCTTTGTGGGGAGAGGTCATTGTACACTGCTGGGCCACAAAGAGTGCAGTATGCGGAGAGTGGTCTCAGCAGAGATCGTGCTCAGATTCATAGTTGCGGAAGGTGACAACGTTGTACAGAGTAACATGATTCTTGCTATCATTTCTCTATAGGCAGAGGCAATGACTTGGAGCGGACTAATTACATACCTAATCTTCCATGCAAATCACAAAAGCAAGCATCGTAGGGATTCCTCCATTCTGGAAACCACCGTCAATACCCCCGTGGATGGGTCCGTTGAACCCTGCCTGTAAAAGCTCCGACATTCATTTCATAACCCTGCAGCGGGAGGCCCAGTGCCCGCCTGAGACCACCCGTGGCGCGAACGGTAGCTTGGTATGGTATGCGATCGCACGGATTCATGATATATATGTCTCTTGGAGCAGACCCTCCAGCCTGGACCCCGGCTATGAGTTCCGGCCATGCGTAGGTCCTGTACCAGATCATGAACTCTAGAGTTTCCTGATGTTCCGTCAGAAACCACTGAAGAGCCGCGTTGTCTCCGACGCCCCCCGGTCCTGGTGGGTTGCGATCTCGTTGAATCTGGCAGATCATTTTCAGTCCGGAAACCAGATCGGCGTCTTTGATTTCGCCTTGACTCCAGACCGTCATGAGCGCCAGGAACTGCAAGAGCTCGTTGGGCCACGCGTACAAGACTGTCCAGAAGATCACGTAGAAGGGGAGATGCTGGTTCATCTCGAGGCCGTCCATGAGTTGTTCGAGATATGCCTGACCATGCTGCATCCGTAGGTGAGTGGGAAGTACTCTCCCACGTCGAACTGGCCTCCCTGAGCATCTACGGCCTCGAATGTCGTTTTCTTGACTGTGCGCGTGGTCTCGACCAATCGCTCGGTGAAGTTCTTCGGCTTGGTCTTCTTCTTGGAGGTAGCTTTCTCGTCTGCCTGTTCGACCTTTGAAGTGATGGTCTTGGTCTCCTCTTTGGTCGAGGTAGCGCTCTCGGAAGTTTTCAGCTGCTTCAGCTCCTCAAACATCGTTGCCATGACTTTCGCCATCTCTTCCATGCCGGTGTTGTTGATGGTGATATTGTTCTGGTTCGACAGATTCATGTTCGTACCCGCAAGTCCAGGTCCAGGTGCAGCAGCGCCGGCCTCATCTTCGGAAGATTCTTCATCGGAAGACTCGGCCTTCTTCTTTCCCTTCTTGTCGAGTGCTTTTGTTTTCGTCTGCTTCTTTTCCAGCGCTTCGCGTTCCCGCCGCTGCTTCCTCAGTGCGCTGCGCTCTTCTGAGCTAAGCTCCCGCTTGGCAAGCTCCTGGCTTTTGGAGGTGCGCTCTATGGTGGTGACCTTTCGGGATGTCTTGGTCTTGCTGCTTGAGGTGACGGTCGTATCGGAGCCGTTTGCATCTTTGTGGTTAGAGCGAGTCTTGACAGGCTTTGCTGGCTTCTCGGGTTTCGCCATCTCTGAGATCGTAGAAAGCAAATTCAGGGGATGAACACTTTAGTGTGACCGTTAACCTTGTAACAGGAGTTGACAGCATGCAAATATGAACCGGAAACTTGAGCGGTGGAGAACTGGAAGACTCAAGGCGCCAGTGTATAAGAAGTGGCCAGACAAGGGGCTTACCACAACAGTCTACAGACTACCCACCTAACCCACGAGGTCCGACAATTGGCAAGACTACTGACACATGCCTCCTTGCTGTCGCGATAATTTATTGTCTCGTATCGGCACGAGTCGAAACGTTCAACGGCTGCCTTCTACATTCGTAATGAAGCCGATTGTTCGTTACGGAGCGTCAGAAGATGCATGACGGTCCAGCTTCAGAAAATGCACGAAGTCCCACTAGTTCCGATCGTATCTGCTGATGAGCAGCTTAAACTCGCGCGTTTTGTGTTATTGATTTGCTGATACAAATTTTCTAGCCCTTTCATGTGCACAATACTCAGCATTATCATGGATAAGCATTTTGCCCATGGGAGCCGCTCGTCGAGGAAATGCGATACTTTTGAGTTGATGATCGTCTGTAATGGAAGCTGAGCCCATGATCGCTAGCTTAGTATGTAATTGTGAGAATATGAGAAGAGCGAAACGACGTCTGCTCATGAGCTCTGAGTGTGTCCGTTTCCCGCCATATGATTGGTCATCGCCTCCGAAAGCCGCGACTGGACTATGCATTTGATCCGCCGGCGCAGGATCAACATCAAAATCTTGTGAGTCAATGACTCAAGACTAAAAGTTTGTATAAAGCACAACTGTGCACTCTCTTTCAAGCAAGCAGAGGCAAAATTCTGTTCCATAGTTTTCCAACTTGAACTCATCATGACGGGCCCAAAATCATCCGGCTTCAATCTTGAAACTTGCGTCAGACCAAATATTCTCAAACTAGAGCCATATCGATGCGCTCGAGAGTGCGTCTTGTTACCAGAAGCCGAAGACGTAATCGAAGTTAACAATTGCACAGCGACTACAAAGATGACGGAACCAACATCCTCCTCGATGCCAACGAAAACGCCTTCGGCCCCGGCCTCCACCTCACAAACGGCGCCCTCCCCGGCAGTTCAACGACAAACGGCAATACCTTAGGCCCGCAACTAGACCTCCTGGGCCTGAACCGCTACCCCGACCCCCACCAAATCGACCTCAAACAACTGTGGTGCAACCTCCGCAATTCCGGCGTCCACTCCTCTACACCCCTCACACCCGCAAACCTCTTCGTCGGCGTCGGCAGCGACGAGGCAATCGACGCCATCTTACGATGCTTCTGCCGCCCGGGTCACGACAAGATCTTGACGTGCCCGCCCACATATGGCATGTATAGCGTGTCTGCCTGCGTCAACGACCTCGAGGTCGTGAAAGTGCCCCTCGATACGGAAAACGGATTCCAGTTACGACCGGACGCCATTTGTGAGACGTTGAGTAGCGACCCGTCAATCAAGGTCGTCTATGCATGCTCGCCGGGTAACCCGACTGGCGAACTGCTGCGCAAGAGCGACATCCAGAAAATCCTCGAGCACCCGACATGGAATGGCGTCGTTGTGGTTGACGAGGCATATGTGGACTTTGCAGAGGACATTGGCACTGGGAGTCTGGCAAGCTGGGTTCCCGAGTGGCCGAACCTGATCGTGATGCAGACGCTGAGTAAAGCCTTTGGACTTGCAGGTATCAGGATCGGGGCCGCGATTACAGATCCTAAAATCGCGAGATTGTTCAACAGCTACAAGGCACCATACAACATTTCGTCGCCGTCGAGCGTGTTAGCGATCCACGCCTTGAGCGATCAGAGTCTGACGGTATCGACTGAGACGAGAGCGCGGATTTTGCAGCAAAGGAACCGTATAGTGCAGGCACTACCTCAGATACCTGGGGTAGGAAGGATACGGGGTGGCAAAGATGCGAATTTTATCTTGGTGGAGATCTTGCAGGACGGGCGGCCAAGCAACGAGGCGGCATTAGCAGTTTACGAGCGATTGGCGGAGACCAAGGGGGTTGTCGTGCGATTCAGAGGCAAGGAATACGGCTGCGAGGGATGTTTGCGTGTGACAGTGGGCACAGAACAGGAGGTCGACAGATTCCTGGCCGACATAAAGACGATACTTGAGGGCGTCGCGACGGATGACAAAAAGCGGGACATTCGCCAGGTGGACGGCGGGACTGAGGAACAGCAAGAGATGAAAGCAAGCAAGGTCGTTGCATAGACGTCGATGATATATACATAGAATTCAAGCGGTTCATAACGCCACCCACATGCTCTTGTAGCACTGTAAACAATACGCTCTAAACGCCTAAGCTTTTCAAAATGACGACTCTTTTCCTCTCATACAACTGGCGTCAACACATCAAACGAACCTGTTCCGATCTTTCCAGTTTTTCCCGTTACTATCCTAGCACTCGGACCACGCAAATCGTCGTAGTCGCCGTCCATAACAGCATCTCTCAAGAAACCAACGGTGGTTTCGAAAGACATCTTCGCAAAAGGGCTGACACCACTCTTCATTCCCGTTCGACTGAAGGCCAAGAATCCGCCGTTTCGCGTCATGTAGTCAGCGATGAGGTTTAGATGTCGAAGGTCGACGGAGATACTGTGACCCTCGAAAACAGCGTTCATTTCCCTCACAATTGTAGCCCGACCTGCTTCCACACCGTAGGTGTTGAGCATTGCCACGATGTCATTGGTGAAGATCTTGTCTGGGTTGATGACGTTCTGATAGTCGTGCATGGCGAGAAGGTTCACACCATCAGTGAGCACTGTCAGTTGTTCCGTCTTCTCCCCGGGCGCGGCATTTTGCACCTTTTTCTTATCGATTGTGGCGCTATCAATACCAGTTATGGATTGAACCACAGCTGTTCGACATGCGGACTCCACAAGGTGGAGCATCAAAATCTTGGGAGTCTTTATGTCGTACTCCAAGGAAAGCTCGCACCAAGCACCCCCCGTCTTGGTGTCCCAATTGAAGTTTGTGACGTGGAGCTTGTCCGAGCCAAGGAGACGGTCGGCACGAGCAGCTGCGCTGGTCTTCGATACGCGCCTCTTGGAAGATACAACATCATTCTCGTCGTCGTCGTCATCTTCCTCACTATCGCTGGTTGTGTCGTGAGGTCGCGGGCTGCCCCCGTAGCCCTCATCTTTGTGAGGAGCTTTTCGATCCTCGGGTTCCTCACTACCTTCCCTGGCCGCATTGGCAATGGCTTCGTCGTCTGAATCGCCATCGTAAGCTTTCCCGCCTTTGTCGGGTCTGTCATCATCGGACTCGTTGTCCATATCAGAATCTTCAGACTCCAGGTCATCGGTGCGGTCTTTCTCCTTCTCCGCGTTCTCATCGGGGTCTCCATGATCCTTCGTCGCGCCACCGACAGTATCCTTTTCGCTCAGCCCCTCGCTCTTCCCCGCCGATTTGCCTACATCAGGCTGAGTAGCAGATTTGCCATGTTGTGCAGCAGACTTGTCCTTCATCTCTTTCTTGATCGCTTTCTCGAGAGCAGGTACAAATTTGAGCTCGACAGAGCGTGCCACGTCCTCCTCAGTAATAGCATACGTTTCCTGGTACTCATCTGGTGGGAAGAAGTTCAAACGGATGTCAAATATTCTGGCCTGGGCATGCCCGACACCTTTGCTGATCTTTTCTTGGACTGTCACGCTGTTAATGACTCCTGCGAGGGTTAACTTCGTGATTCCCTTGGCAAATGTTTTCCCAACGTCCTCTGGAATATCGTCATGCAGGTAGAGCTCCATTTGTGGCGTCGCAATCTTTGCGCTGGCTGTCATGACGATTTCTCGCAGGCGGGGAATACCGAGCGTCACGTTCTTGGCTGAGTGACCGGCCAAATGAAAAGTGTTGAGCGTCATCTGTGTGGAAGGTTCACCAATCGATTGTCCAGCAACGATTCCTACGGGCTCTCCGGGATCGATCAGAGAGCGCAGATACTTCATTTCCATGAGCATTTGAAAGTTCTTCTTCTTCATTGTGGCTTCCGGATTCGTCTTCTTGTCATAGAGGAGCTTTTGGGGATTGTCCTTCATGTATCCTTTCAACGACTCCAAGAACTTCTCTGAAGTGACGCCCCACGTGCTGTTGGGAAAGTACTGAGAAGTCGCGGGATCAACAACGGCCAGGTCACCCATTTTGCGATATTTCTTGAGAGCCCTCTCGTTCGCCTCAATAGCGTCGTCGTTGCGCAATCGTAGCTGATCGCCGTTGGATATATTCAGCTCGGCGGCCAACGACTTCCAATTTTCGGCTTGGAATTTGAAGTTCGTCAGCTGCGCCTGCTTGGTAATGTCCAAGCCATCCTCGCCGTACAAGAACTGAATCATACTGCCGTCTGCATCCCGCACACTGGTATCGTAAGAAACCTGCAAACCTTCCATACCCTTGATGATACAACGCTGCAGGTATCCGGATCGAGATGTCTTGACAGCGGTATCGATAAGACCTTCACGGCCGGCCATGGTATGGAAATAGTATTCCTGAGGCTGCACTCCAGTCAAGAAACGATTCATGATGTAGCCACCAGCACGAATATTTGTTTCGAAAGGCTTGAAAGCTGGCAATGTCTTTCCGCTCACCATGGTTGGGGTGCGACGACCTTCAAGTACCTGTTGGCCCAGATTGCAAGAAATCAAATTTGCATTGACAGCGGAACCTTTGGCACCAGACGTAGTCATGGCCTGCATTTGATTTTTGGGAAAGTCCTTGAAAAGACCTGAAGGTAGACAAGCCTTTGTGATCGCCGAAGACAATGCTCCTGTCTTCGAGTTGTACACTGTATCTAGTCCATGCTGCTTCGGATCGTCACGGAGTACCTCTTCCAATCGCTCTTTCAGCAGGGGATCGTTCTTCGGTTGCGAGTCGAGAGCTACATACTTTGCAGCGATTTCGCGACCGAGTTCAGTGGCAGCACGAAGCTGTTCCCGCCGCCGTTCGTTTCCAGCCTTGGTGAAGACAATGTCTTCCATACCACACGAGAAAGCTCGCATGTGTTCAAGCTTGGTCAACATTCGGCCAATGATGCTCAGAAGTCTCCCGGCAATCGTGTTGCCGTATGTTTCGTAGATCGAATGGATGAATCCACCTTTCGCAGGTCCGAGTTGCGCTTTGTCGAGGATTCCGCAAAGCAGCTCGCCGTCTTGGAAGATCACAGCCCCTTCGCTGAGCTTTTCGTTCAGCTCGCCTTTGACCCAGCGTTCGCCAGCCACTTGGGACTTGCCGGTCATTGTAAGACCTGGATGAGTTGGTGGTTGGATGTTCTTTAAAATTGTGGAGATAATCTGCTTGCCGCTCCAAAGCGCCTTGGGCTTGAAGATAGAGGGAGGAAGTGTGACGATGTTTTCGTTGGGAAGATGGCCGGTCTCAGGTCTCAAACAGCTGTATAATAACTGGTGGTAGTCGTCGCGGTCGAAGAGCGTGTCCTTGTTAGTTAACCAGACACCCATAGACAAATGATCCTGAATGAGACCTCGCAAAGGCTTGCCAGCTGTGGCGCTCAGGTATTGATGATCCGTGTCGGCAATAAAGACGGCTTCTGCTCGTGCCGACTCGTTCTGTGGGAAGTGCATATTCATCTCATCACCGTCAAAATCGGCGTTATAAGTGTTGCAGTTGGCGTAATGCATACGAATGGTCTTCTCGCCGGGCAGTACGCGTGCTCTGTGGCACATCATTGACGGCTTGTGAAGAGTGGGTTGTCGGTTCATGATCACGATGTCGCCGTTGTTTAGATGCCGATGAACTTTCTTTCCTCTCGCGCCGCTGACATTTGAGCTTGATGGCGCCAGCAGCTGATTTGCGAGGGCCTGTCGCTCTTCGAAGTTCTTGTGCTTCAGATTGATAACTTGCCCGTTCTCATTCTCGATGGCTGCCGCGCCGGGCCAGGTGTTCGGTCCGTTGAGCACTGCCTGTTTGAGCTCGTAAAAGTTGTGATTAGTTACTGGTTCGGGATATGTGAGTTTCCTGGCGAAGACTGGAGGAACGCCAATCTCGTTGGTTTCAATGTTGGGGTCAGGCGAAATGACACTTCGTGCGGCAAAATTCACACGCTTTCCCATCATGTTCATGCGAAAGAGACCTTCCTTCTTCTCGAGCTTCTGCTTGATGCCCTCAGCAGCCCTACTATTCGCACCTCTGCTCATTGGATTCTTGTCTGTGTCAATGAGAGAGTTGACGGCATCTTGAAGACTAATGGCTGCCTGGTTGACCGCAGAAATTGCCCTCGACTGAGCCATGGAGCCTGGTTCGGCGAGGCGCAAGCTTTTCGTCGCCGTAGAATATGCCACTGTATTATTGAGTATAGCTTTGTAGAGAGTGTTCTGGTCTGCTTCGGTGATCATGCCTGAGCCAGTGCGCATGTCCGGTCGGTACTTGTTTGGTGTCACTACCACATCTTGTATGAAGAACATATCAGGTGAAAGAGAGCCTCGTCCTGATTTGGCTCGCGAGTTATACAAGAACCCCAGGATCTCCTGCTCTTCCCTGAATAGCTCCTCCATGCGCGCGTATACGAGAGTTGGTAGAACGTACTCCTGGGTGCTTCGCTCCTCAAGGTCTGCTGCCGCCTTTTTTGCGCCAGCTACTGCAGCGGTGTCTAATATATCTCCACTCGTCAGATTCGTATCGTCAGCGTACAACTCCTCCTCGTCCAACTCATCACTGAGGTCGTCCAGTTCCATCGCAATGCCTTCGTCCGACTCTAGCTCTCGTCGCTTGCGCTTCTTTTCGGCAGCCTGTGAGTGGACCCGAGCTCTTTCGAGAAGTGGTTCTGTCAACTTCAACCCGTGCTGAGCGTTGTGGGCTCGCAGCTTCTGACTGAGAGGCTGCTTGAAGATCTTGTTGTAGCCGTCGTTTCGAAAGCGCGGACTAGCAGCTTGACAATTGGTGCATTTCTGACCTTTTGTAATGGCTGACATGAAGTCTTTGATTATGAATCTGCGTTCCTCTGCTAGCGATTCGACCTTTTCCTGCACACTAGCCAGTAACCTGTCCTTGCCATGGCTTCGGATAGCTCGTGAAACAAATTTGTTGCGCCGACTGACCGTGGCGTGCTCAGAAGCTTTTGTATCTGAATCTGCTTCCGAGTCGTCGATGTCCTCTTCACCAGCTTTTCGCTTTGTATTGACCGACGTTATTCCGACGCTGTCTATCTCATGGGCTTCCTCGATAAGCCCGTAGCGGAGGAGCTTGAGCTTTGAGGCGTATCGGTGTAGCTCTACCCGGGACATCTTGAACTTCAAACAAGAACTGCATTGTCCGTTCAGCATTTTCATGAGTTGATCCATGAAGACAGGGTGGTACGCTGTGACAGGCAGCTGAATGTGCCCGGCATGGCCGGGACAGAAGTGAGCTAGATTGCATGTTGTGCACGGGTATTCTCCTCTCGTTCCTAGTGCCTGATCGTAGAGTCCACCAGGTATCGGATGCCCGAGTTCGGGGCTGATCGTTTCGGTGTGTTGTATGCGCTTCACCGAAGAGGCCCGGATCTCTTTGCGAGTGAGGAAGCTAAAGTCCACCCCACCGATAGTGGCGGGAAACGGGGCGGAAATATTCATCCTGTTCGGACAGGCACTATGGCTTGATCATTGACATATAGCGCCTCCAGCCGCCAACGACAAAAGCTATGCGACCGTCGGGAGAAAGAGCCGTAAGCTGTCAAATCGGATGAAGCTCTTGACCTCGAAATCGAAACTTTTTGGAGAAATCTTGGCATTCTCGGCGTTTTCTCCGACGCCGTTTCTGCAAGCCACCCATTCGACTTGGCCGTCACAACCTAATCTTTGCGCGTTTCTCACCAGCAGGAATTACTACATCATCTGCGCATAACGTCGTGCGCCAAACGCGCGTCACCGAATCAACATCGCCTTCGGATGCAGAGTAAGTTCAGTCTCAATGTCCAAGACTTGCTGAATATGGCCTCAACATCAACCAACGGTCTGAAGAGACCTCATCCAGAAGACGACAACCTCCAAGATACAACGAAACGTGCACGTTCCAACAATGGCTCGCCAGCTCCTCAGCAAAATGGGGCCGCCGGCGGGGCCCCCATCGATATCAGCGCCGCCGTCGCTGCTGCCAGGGCACGAGCAGCAGACCTCAGAGCTAGACTGGCTTCAGCACAGCAGGGAGGGGCGACGTCTACAGCACCGGCTGCGGGATCAGCAAGTCCATCGCCTTCGCCCGCAATAAGTCAGAATGCGCAGGATCGAATAGCAGCGATGAAAGCAAGGATTGCAGCAGCGAGTAGCAAAGCCTCGGCAGTCCCTCAACGCGCACCAGCCCCGGCAGCGCCAACATATCAGCGACCTGTACATGATGAAGGCATCACGAGAGCAAGAGGTGGCTTGGATGTCGGGTTGCACCCAGCGTTGATGGGAGATTCGACGAAGGATGGAAATAGCCGTGGTCAGGGCATGCAGTCTCGGTTTTCTACAACTCTGGGCAATCGACGAACGGATAGCGCAACGCCTCCTGCACAGGCGAAATTGAAGAACCGACTCGACTTGTCTGGGCCTTCACTCGAGGAAATACAGAAGAACCCGTACTATGATCCGTCATTGGGGGCCAGTACAGCCACTGGCAAGGCTCGAAAATCCCGACAGCTTGCTTTCAACGAACAGGGCAAGTATATAGCACAAGCACAGGCGTTACGGCGGCAAGCCAACCTGGAGGCCATGAAAAAGAAGATCGCCGAGTCGTCACGGAGAGTTGGTATAGATGAGGACATCGATGTCGAGCGGGCATTTCTGGTGGAGCCTCCACCAGATATCGAGTGGTGGGACGAGGGAATTGTCAACGGCAAAGACTACACCAACATCGATGCACCGGACGGCCTGAAGCTTGAAGTTCTCGATCTATATATACAGCATCCAATTCAACTGCAGCCGCCTCAGGACAAACACGCGCCCGCACCGAAGCCGCTACCACTAACGGCACACGAGCAGGCCAAGAAGCGGCGACAAGAACGGGCGGCGAACATGAAGGAGCAGCAAGCCAAGATTCGATTGGGTCTCGAGCCTGCACCACCACCCAAGGTGAAACTTGGGAACATGATGCGCGTGCTCGGAGAAGAGGCCGTGAAGGACCCGACTGCCGTGGAAGCCAGAGTCACAAGGGAAATTGCTGATCGGAAAGAGCAGCATGAAAATGCAAACGAAGAGAGGAAGCTGACAAAAGAACAACGGCACGAAAAGCTAGCTCGGCAACAACAGGGCGATGCAGATCGAGGCATCCACGCTACAGTCTACAAGATCGATAACCTAGCAAACGGGCGGCATCGATTTAAGATTGCCAAGAACGCGGAACAGATGGCTCTGACAGGCGTGTGCATCCTCAACCCGAAGTTCAGCCTCATCATAGTGGAAGGTGGCATCAAGAGCATAAACGACTACAAGAAGCTCATGCTGAATCGTGTCAAATGGACCGAGAATGACGCACCGAACAGAGAAGTCCGAGCCGGCAACAATCAAGCCATGGCGGAATGGTTGAATGCTGAGGACGACAAAGGTACCCTGCGAGACCTCTCAGAGAACAAATGCCGGTTGATCTGGGAGGGCGAGATCAATCACCGGACATTTAGGAAATGGGGCAGCCGGATATGTGAAACGGACAAGGATGCCAGAGAGCATCTGAAGAAAGTTAAGATGGACACTTTCTGGACGATGGCCAAAGGCTGGCCGGAGTGACATGTCAGCTGGGTGACAAAACAGAGAGCTCTCCGTTTGGGGTCGTATATTTCTAGAGCCTGCATTTGCTTCAAATGATGAAATGTCTAATTGACAGTCTTGCCATCCCAGACCTGTTACCTCATATTATATCCCGAGCAAATACCCTTCAATCTTAAGTGGGGCGCTACGTACTTGTCTTCAAGGATGTCATTCCACAACAAGATCCGTGCTATCGATCAAATTCTCTTTTCCAACTTGCAAGTTCTCTCCGGACATTCTCTCTCGCAGCATGTTCCCCCCAGCGCGAACATATCCGAGAAATATATCCGCTCACGTGCCAAGAAGCTTTCAAGCACTTTCACCCTCCCATTCCGATACTCCTCGTCATTTACACACTCATATCTCCCTCGGATCTGACCCGCATACGCACTCTTCTCCCATCCCGTCCTCGAAAGCACCTCCCGATCGAACCCCAAAAAGAAGGGGGAAAAAAAAGAAAGTTTTTATTTTATCTTCGCTGCTCCTCGTCGTCGCGCGGCATATGCGAGATGGTCGCTTCTGTCAGGCCTCTCACTACCAGTTTCGTCCCAACGAGAAGCATGATCTGGTCCGTGAACCTCTTCGAACACTACCACGCTTTGGACTTCATTGCCTTTTCGCAGTGGTTAGTAGATCCAGGCGTGGAAGATCATAGCTAGGAAGACTGTTTGGTCGTCCAAGGAGAGTTTGATCGTAGCACTGCAGCACCGAGTCAATGTGTGAGTGGGTGCGGTATTCTCTGTGCTGTTCACTGTAAAATCTCAGAAAGACGATGGTCCAGGTGTTTTGTGTGTTTTGGCTGGTGGGGAGAAGAAGACTGCTTGAAGCGAAGCGATTGGCTATGGTGATATTTGCCTTGGTCTGATGGGGCTTTTCTTTCCGAATTCACCTTTCTATTACTACCGATAGCATGTAATTAGACGGAAGTATGGAATGGAATGAAACGAGTCGTTCTTCTTCTATGCCGCCTCAAGGTTGACAACAGAGCTGATATCTTACGTAACTTGCTCGAAGCTCCTGTTGCCAAAAACCTGATGCGAAGCTTTGGCGAGTTCGGTACAAGTACAAGATTAGAGGGAAAAGATCACTTGGCTCCTTGCTCGGAAATTCAATGTTCACGTTCATGCGATTTATTCTGCCCCGACGCGCTTTGCGGAGCTCAGGCTAAACGTATGCCTATGACAAAGCCGAACCAGGCAACGCCATGACCACTTCGCCAATGGTGACTCCCCATCGAATACACTGCCCATCGCCTCGAGGTCGAATTCCATATATCGGCCTAGGCAATCACAGGTTGAGGGAGTTCATAAATTTCCTCTCGCCGTTTGTCGTCCTACTGACGACTTGTTCATCGAAGAATCCACTGCTCGTCTTTGCACAACTTGCTTTGCGTTTCGTTTCAGCCGCTCATAGCCGCGAGTCCTATATCGTACAAGAAGTGCGAAGACTGATGGTGCGTATTGAAAGTCATCGTCACCAAAACCCATGCCTCAGAACTTCAGCAATCCACAGATCACGTACTGGGCATTCAACTCTCTCTGTTTGGCCAGATGAAAGGCAGGCGTGTTCGGTTCCTTTGCGGTCCCTAAGTGCTGAAAGTTCCTCCCCTCGTCTGCTGTCCATGACCACCACGGTGCGAAGCTGGACCACCGAAGGCACCAAAGCCGCCAGGAGACTGACTCAGCTGACTGTGGGGGCCTGGGACAGGACTACCTATGTCTCCAACGGAGCCACGCCCTGGAATCCCCACGCCATCTTCTTCGAGCTTGACCCAGTACTCTTCATTTTCGGCCCTTAGGAGACTTAATTGGCCACCACCGTTTTGTGAATTGCCAATCGTGTCGCAGAATTCCAACAGGTCTTTGGTCTGAACCCTCTGCTCAGGACGCAACAGTAAGTTTACTTCATGGACGATAGCATTCAGTTGATGGTATCCGCCATTACGTTGGCTCGCCTGCGTATGTGGAGAACTGTTGAGGTTTCTGATCGCCTTGCATAGGTAGCTTCTTAGCATCGCTCCGTTGTGCTGTCTTGCAGGCGCCGCGAACGGGTCCTTCGTGGCATGCCAAGTGCCCGGACCAGGATTAGATTGCTGCCATGGCGAAATGGGCGAGGGCCCAAACGCGTTGAGCTGAGGTGTTCCGAACGGTGACGCACCAAAAGTTCTCTGGTTGAAGAGGGCCCCTGGAGCGTTCATGGTGTTGAACGGGGCATGAGCAGCGCCTCTCGACAAGTCGCGCAAGGGTTCATCAGGTATATCATCCTCGAGTAATGCACTGCTGCCGAGTTGAGTGCTACTCGGCTCGTCGAGGCCAACATGTTCTGACGTCGAATGCCGCTTGAAATGTTGTGGTGGTGCGATGGGCTGAGCCGGAGCTTGGTCGACGCCTCTCTCGTACGAAGCAGATGGCTGTCGCGAGTGGCCAACAGCACGTTGACCTACAGGTGCGGGAATTTGTGGATGGCCGAAAGGTCCCACAGGTGGATGAGGACTTGTGGCGCTATGAGGGGATATAGTGTGAAGACCAGTCCCGATAGGACGCATTGTGCCAAGTCCGGGAGGTCCTTGCTGAGACGGCAAATGCGATCCGTTCGGGCTGGGAAATCCTCTGAACGGTGCACCAAAGTGATGGCCCTGCATACTTGGATCGAATCCGGGAGAAAACCCCTGTGCAGCTGAGCCAGAAGGCAAGTAAGCAGGAAAGTTTGACGGCTGGCCGTGAAACGAGACCCCCGGAGGTGCAATTGGGTGATGCATCTGTGGTGGAACATGTCTTCCATGAAACTGCATTGGAGGAGGACCATGTCCTTTTGGAGGTTGTCCATTAGGAGCAGAAGGCTGTACTGTCGTGCTTGGCGACGTCGCGGAACTCCCAGAAGGGACCTGAGCCGACTTTGGTGAAGACTGATGGGATCCTTGCACAGAACCCTGCTGAGAAGCTTGCCGTGGCCTGGCAGGAGATGGCGCCTTAGGTATAACAGGGGTCGCGATCTGGAGGGGCGAAGCCTGGACAGCTGGCTGTGCTGATGCAGTCGTCTGAAGGTTTGCCGGCGTGTTCGACACGTTCGAGGTCTGCTTTCGCAGCAATGCAGGTGCCGGCGTAGGAGCTGCTTGTGCTGAAGCCCTTGTCGATGGTTCGATCTTCTTGCTAGACTCTTTCGCCATCTGGTTCTCGGCTTTGACCTTGGCATCACGCTCTTTCTTTTGCACAGCATCGCGCTCGCGTCGTTGGAGTGCTTCCAGTTCCTTCGTCTCGCGATCTTCGCGCTCCTTCTTTTTGGCTTCTTCCCGCTTGAGACGTTCTCTCTCCTTCAGCTCCTTCTGCTTACGTTCAGCTTCGTCCTGGGCTTTACGTGCCTTTGCCTGCTTCTTCCTCTTCTCCTCCTCTTTCCGCTGCTTCTCTTCCTCTTGTCGCTTCTTCTCTTCGTCCTTCTTGCGCTTCTGCTCTTCCCTTCGCACCCGCGCTTCCTCGGCTTTCCTTGCTTCCTCGGCCTTTGCCGCAGCCTCTGCCGCTTCCCTTTCTCGCTCCTTGTCCAAGCGCGCTTTCTCCTTCTCCATCTTTAATTTTTCCTTCTTGGCTTTCTTCTTGGCTGCCTCTCTGGCACGTTTCTCGTTCCGATCAGCATCTCGGTTCTCCTCTTCGGCCAGTTCCTCCAAAAGCTTCTCCTGTCGTTCACGGGCAACTTTCTCACGGTACGCATTAAGCACACGTTGCTCGAACATGCGGGCTGCGAAGATTTGGAACATTCTTCGCCCCTCCTCCATGCGCTGCTCCTCGGTTAGACCTTCCTGTTAGAAATCAGCCATGAATCCTCGTTTCTGCAATCACATAGCCTACCGCTTCCTCCTCTTCTTCCTCGTCGTATTCCTCGTCCTCAGTGGCATATTCATCGTCCTCGTATGTCTCGTCGTCTTCCAGAGGTGGGCCGTGGTTGTGCGCGAAATTCGGATGTCTCAGCCCCTGCGCAGCATATTGAGCCTCCTCCTCTCGTTGCATGCGTCGCTCGGCAAGCTGCTCCATCATCTCGATGAATTTCTTGCCGTCGTTCTTCAGAAGGTCATCTGCAACCGTCAATATCCCACCCTGTACCGTCAGACTATCCCCGAAATTGAAGAGATCCATGGCGGACTGTGGGGCACGATCATCGTATTCATCGTCTTCGTAGCCATCCTCCTCATCGCTGTATACCTCGTCACCTTCAACTTCGTCATCGTCGTCGTACTCGGGCTCTTCCTGAAAGCGAGACTGAGGTCCGTTCTGCCCGACAAGCGGGTGCAGTCGACTCGATAGCGGAGGGTTATAGTGTGAATGTGGGGGCGGACCGGAGAGAATGGTGCCGTCGTCTAGAATAACCTGGTTGTGGTTGGCATACTGCTCGAGTTCCTCGTAATAAGCATCGTACAGTACCTCCAACTCTTCCTCAATGGCTGTCCGCTTACGACCACAAACAGAACACGAACAACTGTGTTTCTGCTGTTCTTTCATCTTCTTGAGCACTGCCTCCTTTTCGACTTTGACCAGCGATCGTCGCGAGGTTTCTTCGAGGTTGAGCCAGAATTCCTTGATATTTTCGCGTTCCTCAGCAGTAGAGGTATTCCATATGCGATCCTTGTTAAACTTGTAGGCATTAGTATTCTTGGCTGAGTTAGCATTGTTCGTGAGTGGGTTGGGCGGCGGTATTGGAGGTTGAAGGTGACGATAGTTTTGTAGAGACGTGTTAGCGGCGTAATTGTCGGTTCCATTTATGCTGCCAGAAGCCTTCCTATTTTTCCGCTTCTTCTTGTTCTTGGATCGCGATGCTGCGTGAAAATCGCCCTCGTCAGGATCGGACTCAAACTCGTCGTCATAATCCGCGTCTTCCGGTGCATAGCCCTGCGCGTCGAATGTGTTCTGATCGAAAGCTCCCGGCACATGCAGCTGGCCATTTTGAACTGGAGGTGACATGGGCGGTGAAGTGGCATCTGAGAAAGCCTGCCCTGACGCCGCAGCTGCTGCAGCCTTCTTCGCAGCATCCTTGGCCCTCCTCTTCGCTTTCTTGCGGTTGCCTAGTGGTTGTGTTCCTTCCACGACTGGAGTCGGAGCCGTTGGGCCGGCTCTGGGCTGTGAGGAAGCGGGAAGCTGGCGGGATTGAGCGGGCATGTTGTATGTCTGGAAACTCGCAGCGGGAATCAATTTCGAGGGGATGAATCTCCAGAGGATGGAGCTGCTCGCGGGCTAGGAGTAGTTTCAGTGGCAGGCGTCACGCACCGGTCACGCTGCTGTTCCCCCACCCGCTCGCGGCCGCGGGCGTACAGAATACAAGGCGTGTGGCAGGTGTCTCGCTTGGTATAGAGGGTATCGGTGAGCAATGGGATGTCGTCTAATGGTGCGGAGCTGCAATGCGAGGTAGTGCTTTCAGGCACAAGATGCTCTTTCGGCCGTGGAGGCGTTCAGGCACAGGTACCTTGCTGCTTCAGTGGACAAAAGCGACGTTCATAGCAAGTGGCAGCCACCATCATTGGCCTGAAACCCTCACGTGACCTCGAATTGCGTCGCAAACTTTCGACAAGCGGAGGCGGGACGAAAGCACGGGGGCGAGGTCCCTGGGCCATTAGGGGCCCGCCCGCTGTAAGCTCAACTGGTACCGCTACGATGGGTCCAACTTAGGGGGTACTACACTCCAGCATCCAAGAAATGCAGTACACCCTACTAATACCGCCACACATGACCCCCAGAGTAGCCGCTTTAGGGGAGAAGCCCCGGTAGCATTAGCGAGCATCTACGACGGCTTCGTCTCTGTCCCTTCCTGTTGAGAACAGTTCCTCATAAAGTCGCAACAACAATTCCCGATTCGCAGAATAATGACTGGAATGTGAGACTAATTGGCCTCGGAGTACAGACTAGAAATTACTTAGTTGGCGGCGACGATAACCCGATAGTTCACACGAAGTGCTTCTTAAAGCATCTGTCAGTGCATTTTTTTAGTTGGTGGATGCCGAGCAACTCGCCCCCTCATACCAAGAAAGGCGTGCGATGTGCCACATCAAACATGTACAGCAGCTTCCGAGAGTAGCATGGCCCTGCTTTCTTGGAGGTCGACTGAGTGCGTCTGACGTGATGCACTGGGCTGGGCGTAGCACTGCCCGCGACTTGATGCGGCGCAGACAAGTGCATTGCGCTGAGCTATTTGGAGAGACGCTTCGCATCACAGCTGTTGTCACGTCGAGCAACCACCAACAACAAGTGCAGAGTGCTATCACAGGCCTTCCACGTTGTTCAGTCCACGAGGGTCTAGGTAAAGAGGCTAGAGCCTGTTTGTGCTGTGCCCCCGACCTTCTGGTGGATCGGCGGCGGCGGCATCGTTCGTATCCTCTTACGAACCGTCTAACCTACCAGCTTGTTGCCAACTGCATCCCCTTTCCTCCACCGTCTCCGCCCCAAATTGACCAGCTAGCTCTGCTTGCCTCAGCCTAGCTGTCTCAGCTCTGTCTTGTAAGCAAACCACGGTTTTGTGGCGCTGCAATTGCTCGTTATCGCGGTAAAGTCGGTGCTGCCTGGCTGCCGTGAAGCGCAGAGCTGCGGCTCATCATCGCACTTCGACGCTGCACCACAAATTGCTCGCCTTGACATGAGGCTGACCTGACACCGAGTCGCCAGTTTCTCTACGCAGCTGAAGCGTTTCACATCACAGCACGCTCCATCACAGCAATACCCCTAGCGGAAGCGCACCGAATTTCCTCTTTCAATTCCTAACCTGCATCTCCACCTTATTCTTTGCGACCTGCCGACCCGCGAAGCGCCGGCCCGCCCCAAATCACCACGACCGGCTGATACGACATTGGCTGGCCACGCTTACATTCTCTCAAGATTGCTCGCAAACCCTCAAACTCTGCGTCCGCCCTGGGCACATCAGTGGCAAGAACTGAACGCCGCGAAACACGACCCGACCCTCGCCTGGACACGATACTCATCACCCGGCCAGATCGCCCTCCGATCCTGCTATCGAAGACCGTGTCAGGAGGAAATACACCCCACAGCATGGCTCAGCCCGCTGCCGGAGACAATGTCATTCGCCGCAAGCTAGTTATCATTGGCGATGGCGCTTGCGGCAAGACCTCGCTCCTCAGCGTCTTCACTCTCGGCTTTTTTCCCAAGACATACGTTCCAACCGTTTTCGAAAACTACGTCACAGATTGCCGGGTAGATGGGAAAAACGTACAGCTTGCCTTGTGGGATACAGCTGGTCAGGAGGACTATGAGCGCTTGCGACCATTGGCATATTCCCAGGCGCATGTCATACTTATTGGTTTCAGTGTCGATACCCCAGACTCGCTGGACAACGTAAAGCACAAGGTGGGCACGATTTGGAAGAGACTAGACATGTCAGACTACTAACTCTTTACGATAGTGGATCGAGGAGGCACAGGAGAGGTGCCCAGGTGTCCCAATCCTACTTGTCGGCCTCAAGAAGGACCTACGCGATGATCCCGGAGCACGAGAAGAGATGCGCAAGAAATCTATGCGATTCACAACCGAAACGGAGGGTCACGACGCTGCAAAGGAGGTTGGCGCGAGGAAATATCTCGAGTGCTCGTCGCTGACGGGCGAAGGAGTCGACGATGTATTCGAAGCAGCAACCCGGGCGGCTCTCCTTCGGATGGATCAACCAGGCAAAAGAGGTTGTTGCGTCATCCTATGATGCAGTCTAGCTTTTCTGTTTGCGATTTGGAGTTTTACGAGCGATGACTGTTAACCTGAACATTTCCCTGCACGTTTTCCCATACTTTGTGCGGCTTGGACCGGGCCGGATCTTCCAGACGGGCTTGGCTTGATGACTTTGTTGGAACTGAAGCAGGCTAGACGTTTGGCTGGTTGTTTTCTGAGGAGGACTACAAGTGCAGAATACGGAACGTACCTAATAATGGCGTTTGATCTTGAAGGGCATGTTCACGCTGGCGAAAGGACAAGGAAAGGAAGATACAAAAACGGCTCAGGCACATACCCACATACCTACCGAATCGATAGATACCCATGATCCGCGGGTATTCTAATAATTCGAACCGGACTCGTATCCCACGACGAAGAGCGACTAGGTCCGATGCAGCCATGCATGAGTCTGGCATTCTGGCAGAATGAATGAGCACATAAATATAGTCGACATGCAGGAGTGAGATGTGGCCGTTCATAAATATCGGCTCGGAAGTCCTTGCGATTCCGGGTTCGACCTTGCTCGCGTGTGAGACCGCTTGCCCGCTCGCCCACAAATCGATACGATCGTCTGCTACCCGAAACACGAAACCCACCAACATTCAAATTTCTGTCTTGAACTCGGAGCGTTCTTTCAACCCAGTTGATTTTCGCACACGTAACTCGCCTTGGCATATGCATTTCGCAAGTCCGCTCGAACCCTTCGTCAGCACTCGCGCAGCCCTATCACCAAGGCTACGACCCGATAGCCAATGGCCGATTCTACCCTTGCACGACATAAGAAGACGAAGACGTAGACCCGTCCGAGTATGCGCCTGTCATACCCAAAGTGTAGAATAACGGTGTGCAGAATCGGTCCATCAAAGCTGGGAAAAGATATCAAAAAACTATAGAATTCTACACGTAGAGAATGGTGTGTCCGGCATGTAGGAGGACCTGGTAGGTGCTAGGTAGTAGACGAAGGAATTAAAGTTGTGCCAGGCCAGCACCCAAGTCGAGGCCCCGCAGCCCACGTGTGCGGAGGGAGGGGGGCTTCAATCGTGCTCTTCCGTTATGTCTTCAGCCCTCTCGACTTACTTACAATATGCCATATCGGAGAGTACCTTAGATAGCCTGGAGTTGCGACGTGAGGCGCCCGCAAGCCTGGTCTCCGGGTGACTGCGCATGGTGCCCATTTCGAGTCATGTTCGTGTCGAGGCGCAAATGCGCACCGCAATGGAATCCCGTCGAGTCGAGGCCAGAACAGACGATCGTTTGCGACGGTATCCTCAGGATCCTGAGGTGTGCCGAAGCGGACGCTGATGTCGCTGGGAAAGACCGAATGTTTCTTGACGGGTCAACCAGGCTGTTTCAACTCCAGTCCATGTCGGCTTTGCTGGTCTTTTGTCCTGGATTCCAGGCTTAGAGCGCATCCAGCAATTCCTGGCAATACTGTTAGGACACTATGGTTTTTTTTTTCCAGTTGTCGTATATGTTCGGGCTATATGCAGCCGGTCCAAGACCATCCGGGATCCTCGCTAATCCTGGCAAAGTACCAATGGAGGCGTCGCGAATAATCATGGCTGCCCACTTGGTGGTTGTTTGGCCATCGTTGTGCGCGCCCGTCGTGGCGGAACCCTAACGGTTGTTGGCGTAGTCTATATATTTGGTGTTGCCGACCTCTTTCTTTCGCCTTCGGGCAATTTGGTCAATTTGAAACGATACAGAGAAGATTAGCATGGCCCCTGCACTAAGGATGACGTAAGAATTATTTGGTTCAACTCTCGCAATGATAGCTACTAACCCATCGCAGAAGCTCAATCGAAGAGAAGCTACCAGTTTTTTTTTGTGTTTTTGGGGGGTGGCGGTGGTGAGAACGACTTTTTTGGCTGCTTGGTGGTGAGGCTTTTGCTAAGGTAAAAGTGCCAAGCATTTGCATTCCGCATAACGTAATGTGAAAGGCTTCTAAAGACTTCGGACAAGGAGAGTGTTACATGGACAGTCCCCGGCCTGCGAGGCTGGACCAAACGTACGCCCTACCACGCCCGGCATCGCCAGGAAGCCTATATGTGCGTCGGCAACTAGACTGAAGATAAAAGCATACATAACAACGACCTTGCTAACGATAGAACGTTCGACATGAGAATAAGCAAGTGTCGGTGGTGCTTATGTAAGCTGTGGTCTCTGAATGCTGGGATCGTCGAGTCTCACGGCGGGTAACATAGTCGAAAGTCGTGGCGCACGTACGGTCGGGAACACCTCGCGGAATCCTACGCTAACTACTTAGATATCAAATCTCAGTAGTATCTCGTGAAGTACTCTAGCCTAAATTTGTCTAGATACCTACATTAGTAGTATTCGAGGTAGATATGAACGTAGTAGTGTAAGCAGTTGTCTCAGGACTTGAGCGACGACTTTGAATTACCCGCCTTGGTCTTTCCAATCTCTCTATCAGATGAACGACTCTGTTTGACTGCTAGCATGCCTGCTTGCGACCTTGAAAGTGCTGCTTCAGCTTGTCATAATTGTTCAATAGGACGTATCGTGTCCACGCCGAGGTCGATCATCCTATGCCATGCTCCTTCCTCGCCATTTTACCTGAAGATCCGGGGCATCTACAGCAAGGATCTTGGAAACGAGAGCATTATTGAGGTGCTCGTCTAGTTTTGCTATCGAAGTTGCGTTACTGTTTGACAGATTCTTGTCCGCGATCACGTTTCCTCGAGCCTCGTACTTAACGCTCCGAGGGCTCAGTCGACAACGTAGTGCTTTTCCAGGATCTCTCTCAGCCTGTCCAGATCGATTGCTTCGATCTTCCTGTCCTGCGGCCCGACCGTCGTCTCTGCCATCGTCATCGCATTGTAGATGCTCTCCTCCACGCAATCCGCCGAAGTCTCCAGCAGAGCATTGATGCTGTTGTTCGCGATCGTCTCGCCTGGCAGCGGTGTCGGCTCCCAGTTCATTTCCTCATCTCCCGGGATATCCGGCGCGGTGGAGAACGCAAGGAAGATGTCGCCAGACGTATTCGAACCCCATCCTCCAACACGCGCAAGACCGGACGTCGCGCGTTTCGCGAGGCGCTGACATTGAGTCGGATTCAGCGGCGCGTCCGTGGCGATGATGCAAATGATCGATCCCTCCTTCACCGGCTCTTTGTGTCCTTTGCCGTCGCCGTGGAGATTCTGCTCGTGGAGGCGACGTTTCTCCTGATCCATCATCAACTTGCCCACCGGCACGCCTCCGATCTTCAAATCCCAATCTTTCCCATAATTCGCCTGGACCAGCGCCCCAAGCGTATACGTCCGCCCGTTGGCACCCTTGATGACCCTGCTCGCGCTCCCCGTGCCCCCCTTGAAGCTCGTATGCACAATCATACCCGTCCCACCCCCCGTACACCCCTCCGGCACACGCTCCGCGCTCGCACTCTCAATCCCCCTGACAATCATCTCCGGCGTCACCGTCATGGCCGCAATATCGTTCAAATACCCATCATACGTCTCCGCGACCACGGGACACAGAAACCAATCCGCTAAACCCGACGCGGCGTCCGCATGCTTTTTAATCGCATACTTGTAGATCCCGCTGTACGCCTCGCCGACGCCGAAGCTGTTGGTGATGACGATGGGCGAGCGCAGGAGGCCCGTCTCGTTGATCCAGTGCGAGCCCGTCATTTCCCCGGAGCCGTTGAAGCTGAAGATGCCTGCGTGGCAGCTGCGTTCGAACCAGTCCTTGCGCGGCAGGATCGTGGTCACGCCGGTGTTGACGGCGTGGGAGGAGGCGGTATTGGGCCGCCGGATCGATTCGGTGTGGGCGAGCACGCCGGGAACGTCGGTGATGGAGTTGAGGGGACCGGTTGGGTGTCGACCGAGGACCAGCTTAGGGAAGAGGTCGCGGATGCGCACGCGAGGCTGCGGGCCAGAGGGAATGTTGGAAGCCATCGTGAACGTAACGAGCGCAAGCGATATTCAACAGCTGGAGTAGAGAACGAAGGAGAGGAAGAGACTCGGGGTGATCACTTTGTTCAATGGGAAAATGTGGGACAAGTTGGGGATTATATATGCTGAAATCCTTGGGGGACTCAATCAGCAAGATTTGAATGCCTTCTGTCCACCACACGTAGCGAAGCGGTGTCCTCACGTCTGCATACTCAGAATACGTTTTGTAAGCGGTACAACACTCACGGTCATTATCTGTGGGGGCGGATGACTCTGTTGCAAGCCTGTCTGCCGGGGCCATGTATTTATTGAGTTCTGAATTGGCCAATGGGCGTGGCTCCTGGAGGAACTCAATGAAGGATCCGCCCCGCAGCTGCATTGTGACTCAAATAGCGTAAGGCGGGCTTGACAGAAGTCTTGACAGAAACACTCACTTAGCTACATCCTTAAGTAGGCCATTCAATACTATCAAGCGTACCTATGTCACTACTTCTGCTAGTACCCCGAGACATACCTGAATTACTACCCGCTCATATACCTGTAGCAGTAACCCACAGCAGTAGCAATCGAAGGAGGCAGCAAAGTATCCACGCAACGACTTCTGTCGGCCCGCCTTGGGCGCGACACCTTTAACATGAGGCTAAAGCTGTGCGCGCAAGCGACGACATGATCTTCCACGGGCAGATCCCAAGACGTTCAGTTTCACGTGCTGAGATCCACGTCGGTCTGTGCCAACGGGGGATGTACCCTGCTTTCGGAAAGCAATGCGCGCCAATATTGATTCGAGCTTCACCTACCAACGATCCGTCGAATGTAGGTAATTGACCGATCAGCTTGACTTGTCCTCGATCGAATGGATCACGGGTGGGGTGCAGCCCACAAATCTGACACCGATGAAATTTGTAATTCGCCAATCTCTCACGCTCAGACTCTTGCTTGTTTTTACTTGTGAGAAAATTTGACAGGGACAACAAGAAAGATTGTGCGGCAAATACTGTTCGAACCGTGTCATCGTGATCTCTGACAATATTCTTCCCGTATCGAGGGAGAAACCAAATGGGCTTCACGCCAGACCAACAAACCTACCGTGGGAGGTCATGACCTATAATTGGCTTGACTTGAGCTGATTCTAAGCATAATCGCACTGTGCCCACGACGGCGAAACACCGCTTCGAAACGAGACAAGTCGCAAGCCGACGGGTCGTGTAACAAAGTCGTGTTTTCTGTTATACCTCTAATACACTGCGATTCAGATTACGAGAAGGTACATGATCTCACAGAGTCTGCTCCACCGTCCAATCTTCGACCTACTTTCTTTAACAGCTTCTCGTCACACCTCCTTCCTGAATTTCGAACATGCAATAGATAAGTTTCTTTTGTCCAGTGTAGCCTCATCCACAAACACATGTTGTACTGCTGTGGTCCAATCTACAGCCTCGCGCCACATTACCATCCCCTCAACGTCTGTCACATTGCCGACAGTGTGCTCACATCATGACAGCAGCGCCAATGAAAGCGATTACGCCAGCCATGAGGCCGGCATCGCGCAGAGCTGGAACGGCCGCATCCTTAATGGCGGCGCCAGTGACGATGGGTGATCCGGCACCGGTCTTGTTGGCGCTACCAGCACCACCGGTCGTGCTCCAAGGAGACGAGGTGTTTCCGGCAGCGTATGGGGCTGTGATGGTGGCGGATGAGAAGGTTGAGCCCGAAGTAGACCCGCTGCTGACAGACACGGCGGGACCGCCTGGGGAAGTTGAAGCAGGAACGGCTGCAACAGTGGGAGAGGACGCCGAAGCAAAGCCTCCGTACGGAGCACAAATGGACGACGCAGCAGCAACGCCAGCTATGGTAATGTCAGCATAGTTTCGAGGAAGTTGTGGTGATGTCTGCCCGCTCGAGTGGTCTACGCTCGCTCAATGGGAAAGTCGGCGGAGAAAGACCAAGACTTACAGCTGATGTCGGCCGGGTCTGTGCAGGAGTCCTGAACAGTAGCCTGAAGCGAAGACAGGATGGTCGGATCCTTGCAGACACACTCAAAGTCGGTGGACTGGCAGACGCCGTTGCCGCCGAGCACATTCAATGCTGCTGTTCCTGCACACTCCGGCAGACCAGCGAGCTGTGCAGTGGTCAACGGGGCAAATGCCGCGAGGGCTGCGACGAAGATGCTCTTGATCATGGTCATTTTTGCGATTGTCTGTCTCCTGGACGTTCTAAGAGTCGTTTTGAGGGGTAGCGACTGTATTTCGATTGGCAGCGACGCTGAGGAAAGGATCTCTCTGAAGCCGACTGGGTCTACCTATAGGCTTGGTATGAGCGAGGTAGAAGCCGACCACTTTGCAGGAAAGGGATCAGGATAAAACAGTGGCGTTCAGCCAGTGAGGTCGCGAGAACAAAGAAGACCTTTTCCGTGTGCGTTGAGCGGGCGAGCTGCAGTAGTTGCAAAGAGCGTGGTTGGGAAGATGAAACAGTATTTGCTCGGTGTAGCGAGAGAAGAGAAGAAAGAAAGGGAGAAGTTGGATGAACGCATCAAATAAAGGAATGGAATGAAGAGGCCGCCAAGCAACGCCTTCGGAAAGAGCAGACGCGTGTTTGAAAGGCAGGAGCGAAAAACATTGCTGCATTCCAGACAGTCCGGCAGGCACGGCCAACGTCAGGGCAAGCTCGCAGAGAGAGATTGAGGTGTCACAAAGTCGGCAACGGCAAAGATCGGCCAGCACGATCCTATTTTCTTAGCACTCACTTTTACAAACGTCCATGTAGAACTAGACCAGGTGTAGGGCCAATGCTAATGCCATGGATGCTTCATAGAATGAATCCTTTAGAGTCGTTAGCCGTTCACGGGGCGATGACATCCTCGGCTCGCATATACCGACGCGCACCAGTGCAAGCAAAAGATGAAGAAGATCGAACGTGTGATTGAGAAAGGTCTACAAAGCTAGCCTAAGCTGCTCGATGCTGTAAAGAAATTTTGTAAAGACCGTTGGTATGTCGCCAAAACGCCTCACTTATGCATGATGCTGGTCCCCGAAAACGTTCAGCGCTCCTCCAGCAAGTGGTTACAGATACAAGCTCCTTTGAGCACTTCATCGGAGATGTTCTTGTTCGACTCTCGCTGCCCCAGAAACAGATTTCACGCAATGAAACACGACGCTCCTGATGGCCGACTCATCCCTCCTTCGGACTTCCTTCAGGCTTCGCATTGAGCAATCCTTGCCCATCGCTTTTGCCCCTCATGTAGTTCTCGGCCCACGCGGTAATGCGACCAAATATGGGCTCCATTTTATTGGTCCAAATGTGGCTGGCGAGAAGCATAGTTCCCATGCCCACGATGATGCCAGCCCAGATGCGTAGATTACCAGGCTGTGTGTATCTTCCGATATGAATCTCTTGGCCGTCTTCCATCTCAAGCTTCACATCCATCACGGGGCGACCAGCAAAGACAACCCATGCCATCACCGTCCGCATGAACGTCGCGTGGAGTAAGTAAATAGGAAAGCTAAGCTTGCCCAGCCAGCGCAGAACTGGAAGGCTCAAAAGCCTCCTCAGATAAGGGCTGCATATGAGGCTCAAGCAAAGCAACAGTGCTCCGGTACTGGCGACGAGACGCGGCAGGTCCCACAGTGCCTGTTCCGGGAAGGTTTTGGTGAACAGAACGGCAAGGTTGTACGACCATGGCATTGTCTCGATGCCGTCGCTCGGAAAACTCATGAGAACCAGACTGACGATTGCGAGGAAAGGTGCGAGAACCATGCTGACAATCGAAAACTGAGACAGCAGGGCGGGATAACTGGTTGCGTTGAACTCGGCCAGCAGCAATCCGCCCAGGACAGTGTAGCCGACCATGGGGTCCAGAATGTGAACAGTCCAGTTGAAGCTCCACAGAATGCACGCTGCCACGGTGATAGCACGCCACCTAGACGTCAAACTGACCGTGGCCAAGAGAACGAAGAAGATGACGATAGAGCCCTCCAAAAGATAGACCAAAGCCCATTGTGGTTGGTCATAGATGTTGTCTTGCTGCAGAAGCCATGTGCTTTTCAATGCATAGGTGAGGTCCTCCAGTGCCGTGCCCCAAGAATCAGACGGCATTGGCGTGTAGCTGTACAGCCAGTATGCATCCGAGTTGCGACTGATTTCATATGCGCCGATCTGGGTGAGCCACCATGAGATGATAGTGGCGGTAGCGGCAGGCAGGACCAGACGGAAGGATCGTCGGAAAGAAGCAGTTGATAAACCAAACAGAGCTCCTTCAACGTCTCCGGCACGGGCTTGCTTCACAGGCTTGAGGGAGTTGACAAAACCGAGCAGGACGAAGAAGACTGCAACCCAGGAATGACCGGAAGCAATCAGGCGGAGAATGGGTCTTTGGAAGAGGGCGGGAGTATGCGTCTCGTCGTTGCCACAGCAGGGGTTGACTGTTCCACGAGCGAAGCAAAGAGTGATGTGGGAGGCTGCGACGTAAAGAGCTGCAATTCCTCGAAGGCCCTGAGAAGGTACATGTCAGCTTTTCGATTCACGCTCAGTGAGCTGCATTCAGCTGCGCAGCGAAATCAAGACTCACATCGGCCCAAGTGCTGTCGGTCATGATTCTCGCATTGGTATCGGACTTCGGTTTGGGGTCAACGACAAATCCCATGGCGTGGAAAAGAGTTGTGGAAGGCTTGTGGGATTTAATGGGCGGAATGGTGGGCTTGTGCAAAGGGGAGGGCGTGACAAGCAAAGGGATGAACGAGTATTACACGGAATGTCGGAGAGCACAGAGTAAGGAGTGGAAACCAGGTGCCTGCACCCGGAAGATGGTTCAGACAGAACTTTGTGAAGAGGCGACGTAGAGAGTGAGGAAGAGGCAAGGACGACGAGTACGGTAGAGAAGAAAAGAGGCTGGATGGGCTGAAGAAGGCGCATGACGGCGGCGTCTTGGAGTTGACGCGTCCGCTTCTCAAATCACTCTTTCTCCCTTCTCCGCCTCGCACGGCCACCCGTTGCATTCCAGCCCGAGGCCGTCCAATCCTGCCAGTTTCGATCTATAAATGCTCGTGAGTATCGCATGATTCTCCTGCATTCGACCCCAAGATGCGCATAGCCATCAGTCATATCTCACACTGGCATTTAAGCATAAAAGGATGGGCTGACACACTCAGGCCGCACGTGAGCGCTCATGCCCGAGAAAAGATCATGACAAGCTTCAGCGCCAATCGCACGGGCCAGCTGAACCGATTCGACACCGGCCACATGCATGACTTGAGCATCCCTGCATCCTACAGTGTCTGAAACCATTATAACCGCTTGACAGTGGTTGCTACTGGATTTTTCGCCTATGCCATTGCACTCGATCCTCGGTTCGACACTTTGTGCCTCACATCCCGTCAGAACCTCAAACTTTCCTAGATCACAGAGTCAGCACCCTCTCAGGCCAAGCGCTGGCAGGCCGAGACAAGAGAAGGAAACGAGTTTCACTGGTGCGACAGCTCGTGGCACGAGCCATGACGCCCATGCGTTCTTGTCCAATGTCGCCTCCCGCTCCCGATCAAGCCACAAGGCTACTACGGCCACTGAGGTTTCGACTTTTCTCTTCGTGGCCCGTTGATGCACGTCTGCCGACACACTGGCTATAACAGGCCCTCGATTGTTGCTGCTGCAGCCCCTTTACGCCCCTTTCAACTTGGCCGAGACTGTTTGCTACACCATGTGAACTATTGTGATCACAGCCTGGGAAACGTTTTCGGCTCTGCGTGGCTTCGATCGTTGATCCGCAGGACGTGTGTGAGAGAGTTGGCCACGACCAGCGGAAGTCTTGACAGAAAAGCGTTTCCAGCTTTGGGCTCTGCCAGCAGCGCAGCCCATCAGCGCCAGCCAAGTTCAGCCTCATTCGCCCCAACAGGCCGGCCCCTGAACATCCGCAACCAGCCAGCCGCCCGATCGGCGTCCAGCACCAAAGGGTGCTTTCCACAATGAGCAATGCACTGCCGGCCATTACGCGTCCACCTTCCAGCCAGCCCGCCTCTCGCAATAATCGCCCACATCTGATCAGTGTGAGCACCGTGAGCACTCGCTCTCGCAATTCACTCGGAAAACGCATGAGGCGCAAACTATGACAGTCTGACAACGTGAAAGACGTGTTGCTGCAACCATGCTCTATCTCTCGGTGTTACAACTTACAAGCCCTGAAAGCTCAAGCCGCGTCTCATCCATGCTCCAGGCCCTGGTCGACGATCTCAGATCCTCATGAAGAATTCAATCTTCCCCTGTAGTACGGAGATATTCCGACAAGGGCCTAAAGCACTAGCGGCGACGACCTGACACGGGCATCAAACCAAAATTACGTTGCGCTCGCTGTCTCCCACTTCTCGCCTGAGGCCAATAATGTTTGAGACTCGTGCAGAGGCGATCAAAGGTTGCTTGTTTTGATCTCGCTTGGATCTTGCTTGAAAGAAGGATGCTTATTTCGCGGCCTTTCTCACTCCACCTTGCTATGTAGCACACAGATTGGGTATTGGTTTGATGCCGAGAGAACCATTCACAGCCTTAGTCATTTCAAGCATGCAAATACTTCGATACGTGCATCATTTTTCACGCTGTCCCCTTCTACCACGCAATCTCCTCTCCAGCGTACCTGTTTGTAGTACCCTTATCCTCCCAGCCCGGAACCCGGATGTTCAAAAACTTACCATTCTTCTCCGGACTCAGCTTGTCGATGACATCGACAACCCCCTTCACACCAGTTGCGACATCGAGGTCGGCATACTGCGTGCCGAGATCCGTCTTGAGCCACTGCGGAAGGTGTCAGCGTCAAATTCTATTGTTGAGAAGAAATGCACGTGATCATGCGGTGGGCAAAACTTACCCCAGGTGTAACGGCAGCGACTGTGAATCCTTCCATCTCCAAATCCAGGGCCCACTGAACGGTAAGCATGTTCAGAGCTGTCTTTGTGATGAAGTACGCTGGAAGCCCTCGCTTGCCGGCGGCGCCGAAGTCGGGCGCCATGGCGAGTGACCCCATGGTGGTAGAACTAAAGTATGTGAGCAGACAAGTTCCCATACCAAGTACAAACGGGATTTCGGAGATGGGATGCTTTCCACTTACATGTTGACAACCTCCTTCGCCTTTCCCTTCTTCAACAAGTCCAAAAATTCCACCGTCGTAACGTGTGCACTAACGACATTCGTCTCGAATGTGCCCGACAGAGTCTCAGCCGGCACCGTTTTCAGACCATCTGGATAGTACCCGCCCGTCTCCCCGACGTTGTTCACGAGGACATCCAGGCCTGCGTCTCCCAAGTGACCTGCCACTGTTTCCGCAGCCTTCTGGACGCTGTCGGCATTCTTGACATCTGCGCTCACGTGGACGACTTTGCCGGCGCCAGCAGAGGAAATGACGGATGCGAGCTCGGATGACGGTGAGGCGCCGCGTGTTGTGGTGAAGACCGTGGATGTGCTGGTTTGGGCGGCGAGTTGCTTGGTTAGTTCGAGGCCGATGCCACGTCCGCCTCCGGTGACTAGATAGCTTGTCATATCGAGGATAAAAAGTTAGATGAGGGAGATGTGAGATTGGATTTGTATGTGATTGAAACAGAAATGGGGTAGCGCTGTGGAGCAATTGATATCTGGCAGACGACATGGATGGGGGAAGCAGACACCTTTATACGGCGCCGCTTTGGGAGCCTCCATCATCCAACATCCATCGTTCGATTACCATTTGTAAAGGGCCTCGAAGTGTGACGCCACATAAAGAATCTGCCAATATCGATGTTCCCGGTTCTTGGACTTCAGCGATTGTGGACCTGAAGAACGAGATTTTCGCGGCTGTTGCGGGATCTGAGGCGTCATTTGCGGACTTGGCCATCCACCTGCTCTGACAATGACATCCGCCACCGTTTATCTTTCCGTTGGCACCATGCATTGTACGATTTTGGAGACACAAAGCTGTACAGCCAAACTTGGTATTCGCTGCGACATGGAGTGAAGATGTCAAATTACTAATTGCCCACCTCTCTGGCGGAATTCCGGTGTGGCGCGGCGGAACAGCGCCGCTTGGGACAGGGCTTGACGGACTTCAAAGTGTTTTTAGGCCCACTTGGGAAGCAATGCGAGCTCTCGAAATTCGAATTGTCGTCAACTCGGGTTTCTTGCAATGTCCGGACCAGCGGAATCGAGCAGGGAAGGGAAAGTCAGGAAGCGAGGAGTAGTTGTAAGGGATGCAGCCTAAAACCCAGTCACCGCGCAGTGGTAACACGGGTTGCAAAATAGAAGCTCGGTTGCTATACTAAGATCCCCCTATCAGGCTTTGCTGAGAACCTGATATGAAGAGACTGCCGGTGAAGTTGCGGTCAAAAGTACACACAGTATTGCATGGAAAATGACATTTGGCGACAACCACGGACGAAATCGTCAACGGGTATGAGGCGACAAGAGGGTAGATTTGAAGACGACGCAGATGGCAAAGAGACTCAGTTCCTGTGTAGCGATCGGAAACCGCCATGACTTAAAAAGGACGGCCTCTTGGGAATGTTGCCAAAGAGCGGTTGGCCAGTGGACGTTCACTTGTGCGAGCTGGCCGCGAACTCGGTCGGATGGTGTGGTCACTGGAAGCGGTTCTCAACTGATATTAGACTATTAGCGGCAAGTCCTAGTGAGCTTAGGGGCCAGGCTGGCCTATCGTGTCGCTGTTGGCCCCCTGGAGAGACCTTTGGATGCCGCAGGACAATTGACCGCTGATCGCGGCTGCCGCGTTTTCTGCTGCAGCCTCAGTCCTGAGGCTTTCAGCTCGCCCATCGCCATCCCATCCCTTTTCAATCTCTCGCAAAATTTGCTCGACTCGCACTCTCAAACGAATCTCGAGACCTCAGCTCTGCCGATCACGAGACCACTGAATGGCTCATCCACCGCTTTGCACATGCCACTCATTGGTAGAAGCCAGATCCTTGATCCTTTGCCCTCTTGACGCTTACCGTCCTAAAAGAAATCCGAAGCTCAGAGCACCAGCATTCATGCCGTGGTGGCGGTAACCTAGTCGAAAAATGGCACGAAAGTAACATCTGCACGCCATCGGATCAGACCGCTCGAAAGCTCACACACCGAGAGCTTCAAATACAGCCCGGGGACTTGGTGAAAGCTGGCATCTGCAGCCAAGCTCTTAGGCCGTTTGTTGGTGTAACTGTTCACAAACGCCTGGCGTTTACCAGCCGAAGCCACATCAGCACGATGGCGATGATCGACCGGGACATTGAAGACACTCGTCACAGGCCGGTGATGCTGGCTGGCCTCAACGATGCAAACGCATGCACCTATCTGAAGCGCTGCGGTGATATCTCCCGAGACATTAGTGTGTGAACTGGATATTACGCCAAGGACGGCGCTGGAACTCGGCCGTCCAAGCACAGCGCTAAGGGCACTGGACACTGGTACCTTTGCTTCGTCCCGGACGGATTCATCTTCGGATCTCCTAGCCCGGGCCGGCGCATTTATCTTGGCTCGCTGGTTCTGGAACCATTCTGGGGAACTGGAGCTTTGTGCACCTCTGGAAACGACTTGATCTCTCGACAGCCAGACAACCTCAACCAAAACACTACGCTGGCTCTCCGCATGGTACGACCTCGATCCGAGCATGAAACGATGCATGGATATGGGAATAATGTCGAAACATGGACAGAGGTACGTTGAGTCCTTGCCGTATAATGGACCTCATTTGTTCGCTTTCTTGTGTCGCGGCCAGTCCCTGCGTTGCTCACCATGCTTCGCTGCAATGTGACGCATGGGTCTCTGCGCCGTCAAGCGTCATGAAGACTTTTGTGCGGGGCTTCAAGACCACTGCGTCCTATCAGCCATCATCATGTCTGGCACGTCCAATCTGTAAAGCTGTGCGGGATCAAATGCCTACAAATCCGTCACGTATGCGCGGACCGCGGATCGCTACGACGGAGTCTCAAAACATGTCATCTCGGCGTGTCTCGTCGAGTAGCGATTCGAGAGAGCAGCCAGCAGTCCTTTGTCAGTTTGCGTGAGGTGTGAGATTGATGCCTTCAAGGCTTCGTCTTGGCGATTCAAAAGGACCGTACGGGAGGAGGATGTGCAGGCTATGCGACCCTTGGCATCCCCAGCACGATGCAAGCCAAGCACGCGAAGCCGTGGATCGCGGTGATGCATGCTACCGAAGAGTTAACACAACCTACCATCTAATGTTCATCGACGCAAGCTCTGCTGCTTGGCTGCACCGCGGCATGCTCAGCAACTTTCACGAAAGGGGCAACGATGTTTTGGGTTTGGACCAGGCATACCACTGAATGAGTAACCACTTACTTGGTGCCTACCTCTGGGACTGACCGCAACAGCTAAAATTCAGAACATATATATCTCACCTTCGCTCCCCAAGATGCTTCTTCCTTTATCAATTCACATCTCGAAAACCGCACACTCACACCTTGAATCTTTCCCTCACCTGCCAAGCTAGTCTCTTCAAGCTTGCAATAAAGCAACAGTCTCCTCTACCTCTACCATCTCCTTCATGAAGGCTACTCTTCCCTTGCTACCTGTCCACGCCAACAAAGCTTGCCGCCTTATTCCTGCTGTTACCGCCAACGCCATGGTTTTCCGTCCTCTCGTCCTCACCGCTCCTATCTTCGGTCCGACTCATGTCGGATCCAGAGAAGGAGGCCGCAACGCCACTCAAGGCCAGGCAGCTACCGGTGATGCTTCCGCCCCAGGTGCCTCTGGCACTGGCATGCAGTCGACAACCCACTCTACCAGCACAAGCCCTGACCGGGTGAGAAGAAACGTTCTCAGCAACTGATCGACCCTTGGTCGCGGGAGCAGGAGGCAGCATGGGGCCTCTACTCGGGGTCGATGATGATCCTCAGCTGTGGGTGATATATTCATCGCAGAATTCCACTGTACTATGATTCTCCGGCGTTGGATGGAATGGGTCAGCGAGGCAGGCAACACGATTGGGCCTGCTGGCTACGAATGAACACTCATTGGAAAATTTTCCTGATATTACAATATTGGCGGGATGCGATCGCAATGAGATCGGACAAGTCGATATATCCCTTTGATGAAGATCACCAAAGTGCAAGTGCTGCGCTGGTGGACCATGGGCAATTGACGAACAAGCGAAATGTATGCAATAAATTAGCCAGCTTGGCAGAATTCAAAATTACGCCTCCTGGGCACCTGGGATGATCTAGTACTACAATCATTATTCGTTGGATTTGTGCCTCGTGAATAGCTGCCAACGTGTAGGACGCTCGTTCAATTCAGGTGAGACCATGAGAACACTGATGTTGTACTCAAGCGTCATGACATGTTCCACCCAGACGCACAAACTACCCGATCTGGTGACGTTAGGCTGGGAAAACACGCCACTGTTTAGCGATGGACATTCAGCTTCGATCCTTGCGAGTGTAGACGCTCTCTGACTGGATGGCGCATACGGCTGCAACGCTCCATCGGCGGCTTTTTTGATTCCTGGCCACGGCGCATTACCATGATGAGAACGGCAGTCGCAAGATTACTGCTCACCTTCAGACAGACCACGTTATCCTCGCACCACTCCAGGGCCTCGGACCAAATGAGTTCTGAAGTCGTGCCGTACATGTCAGCCCTGACGACTTCTACTGCACCTTGCACTCGAGTCCGGGGCCCCGAAGACATGCTCATACAGCGGAATTCGTTTGGCCTGCCCGATGGTGAATCGTCATGGTTGTATCCGCTGCTTATCAACGAGTTGTTTCTGCATGCATCTTCCACATAGGTACGGTAGCCGGCTTGCTTTTTGCTCCAAGACGCTGCGTACCTTGCGTGGCCGAGCTACGGGGGACCCACAACGACGTGCTCCGATTCAGCGCACGAGGCAAGCTATGCGAAAGAAGTAGAGTTTCGAGGCACGATGTTGGGTTCTTTCGGGGTTTGTTGGAGATGATGGAATGTTTGCGGGCTTTTGACACAGGGCGCTGGGATCGTCATCGGACGATCAGGTGGAGTGTTGGATAGGTACTTGGTGCTCTCAGCTGAAGACGATCTTTCTTTGTACACTTGAACTACCCTGCATCACAGAAGTTATCTTCCTATCATCACAATATTGTTCCCATATTAATGTTCTGATCAAGACAAGAGCTCGCGGCGTGCCGTTTTATCTTTTTTTATCTTTTTTTCTTTTTCAAGGCCCAGAATGTTGTTCCTTGCTCCACCACGACTTTTTTCTGCGCAGCCTATGAAATTGCATACCAGACCCTTGATCCAAACTTCTAGCCTGTAATACTCTTTACCGTTTTGCGCAGTCGCAGTCTTACATCTCATCTGACTCTTGTATCTGCGGGAACGCACGTATTGGCTGCCGCAGCGAGCTTGGCAAGGGTCAGGTTGTGTCCCTAACCGCCAAGTCAGGCAGTGCACAGCCCAAAACAACGCTCGCTCCAATAACGGTCTATGACAAAGCAGGGGGGGGCCAAAAGTGGTTCGCGACGCTCAGAGCTGGGAGCCGCATCCTCAAATCTGCTCTGTACATGCAATTTGCTCGTCAACTCGCCAATGTCCTTGTGTTCGCGAGCTCGCCTCCACCAGGAAGCTGGATAGCTCAGCCCAAATTGCCTGTTTCGAGGACATGTGCCCTCGATATTCAGACAGGGGTATGTACCTATCCTTGTACTTTGCGGCTTCGGCTCACATAAGGGAAGCTATTGTCAGGAGACTCTCACGCTTCCTGGGATGTACTCATATGGGAGCAGACATCACGACCCATGTCGAGCTCCCCCAAGTCTAGTGTGGAAGGAAATCTATAAGATCGAACAGCTTCTGCTCGTCCCTTTTGCTTTTCTTGCCCTTCAATCACAACACCAACTCACATTCATTCATTCTTTTCTCTCATTTGGACCGGTTCCAGCACATTTCCTTACTTCATCCAACCCAATCCCAATCTCAGTCCCAAATCCCAGACCCTCCTTTCTCTCTCTCTCTCTCTCTCTCTCTGTCTCTTCGTCAGGACCCCCCCCCCCCAATCTCCACACGATCAAGATGCAGTTCTTCACCATCCTTTCCCTCGCCATCGCCCTCGTCGCCGCAGCCCCCGTCGCGGATCCCCAAGGAGCCCCCAAGCTCGTCTCTGCCGGCAACGGAGGAGCCAAGCCCGGCGACAACGACGAAGCCACCCGCAAAGCCGGCGAACCCGCCAAGAACACGAAGGCGCCGCAGCCGACACAGGCGGGTCCCACGGTGCCCATAATCACCACCAAGCCGACCGCGGCTCCCGCTTACCCCGCGTGCATCGCCGCCGGAGGATACTGTGTAAGTCTTTGCCCGTGCATACTCGTTCCCCCTCCCCACCCGGAAGGCGTCGGAAAGTGAGGAGTGGAAGGTGATGTGAAGGGGGAGATTGAGAGGCGAAGTGAGGAACAAGGAAAAGTGTGCTGACTTTTGCTTTGCAGAAGGCGGATGCTTCTTGGGGACCTTGTTGCCAGGGGTTCTGTGTCCAGGAACCGACTGCCGCTAGCGGACTCTGCAGCAGGTGAGGATGGCGGCGGACGCAGCTGCGAAGCCGAGGCGGAGAGGTACACATGATTCAGCTTGATGAGATGACAGGCATGGCGTTGAAATTCTTTTCGACAATGGAGAACCTGGGTTAAGGGGTTGGAGTGAACACGGCCGCTGGCGGTCGTTGCAGTCGACAAACTCAATCTCGTTTCGACTGCTCAATAAGTCTTTAATCTTTTCATTTGCACAAAGCTTGTGATATGTTGGATTATGTGATCAAGTCTGCCATGTCAAAGTTTGGAAGACGGGAATTGGCGCGAACGCTCGCGTAATTAACTTCAGCAGGAAGCCTTGCAACTATTATGCTAGGGCACACTCATGAGGATCTCAAATCTACTCACACAGACAAGAAGGTTTTGATCGTATCGGGAGACTGCCATCTACCTACGACATGGTTCATATTCCGTTCACTACGTCCTGCTATTCTTGCTGACAGTCTTGACATACGATAGCGATTCTTTAAGACCACTCGCAGCGGTTAGAGCGGTCATAGCGACCGTTATCAAGTAACGCTGGCTGTCTGATCATTGCTATGATCGGTCCGGATTTCCGTTTTCGCGCTGTCCGACACGTCCGGAACATCGGTGGGTGTATGTCCAGTCTCAGTCGCCATGCTACCGTGACGACGGGAATATGCACTTGAAGCCTTCGTGGTCGTTCCGAGGTCATCCTCATTGCCGGATTGCTTCTCTTCATCCGGCTGTGGCGCAACCTGCCCGGAGCCGATGCTCTGCAGGCTTCATGCGCTGGCAACGAAGGAGCGCACGCTTCGCATTTTAAATAGACCAATCAAGGTTGGCAAGGAACACGCAACTAGAGCGAGCCCTTGCTCCAACATCGACCAGTACAAGGTCTCCGTAGTGAGCACTGCAAGCATTAATATATGACTTTTGGATCAGCCTGGGATACTCACGATTGTTGTCTGCGCCATCTGGGATGACGGCGCCCTCAGAGAGGATTCCAAGGTTTCCCCCATTGGCCATGCCTATGACATAGACGAAGAATACCATGCGGATCGTGGAGACCACCAATGCCCTGAGAGTATTAGCTTAATTACAAAATATGCAGCACAGCTCGCCAAACTCACACTAAGCCAAGAGCGAAGACCGCAAAGACCATCAACTTGTGCTTCAAGCTCATGTGCAACTTCCAAACCATGGGAATTGGCAAGGTCAACACGAGGATGTCCGTCAAAAAATCGCTGATGCTGAGACCCAGGTCACTGATATCGTCATCCCCGCACCATTCCAGGTAGGTCTTCTTGCTCGTCCATCGCGACGTGAAATGCGTCGAGCATGAGAACAGGAACCAGAAAAAGAAGGCCAGATTCCACAACACAACCAAAACCGCAGCCAGCGCAGAGGCAATTTCAAAGGCCGATCTGAACCTTTTCACGCAAAAGATGCGTCGGAACAAGAAAACAAAGCTGAGCTTGGTACATCCTATGGCAGGAATGTGCATCAACAAGAACGCCCACTGAAGCTGCGAACCTGTCAGCGTGGGTTGTGGATAAGCAGGACATGTGGTCATACCACTTGGCAGTAATAGAAATCGACATCTGGGTTGCCAGTATTGCTCCCGACAGGATATGCGAATACACCAACACGCACACCTTGGAGGAATTAGCAGGCCGCTATCTCGGCAAGCAAATGGGGTCCACTCACCATGAATCAAAACAGCAGCACATCCGATAGTTAGTAAGGTGGCAGGGACAACCAGCCAATCATCGGCGCTGAAGCGCACTCTTTCGGCCACCTGAGCCCTGCTGAAGAATCTGAGCGCTGCAACAAGTGGACAAAGTATCAGGAACACGATAGCAAGCGCAAGGACGTATGAAGGCTGTGATACATGCTCAGCAACACCACCCATTTTAGTTCGATTGTATACAGGCTGCAATCTTGGTGGAAGGCTTGTCTGAGCGTATTGCTGGGAGCGGCTGGCTTATATCTAGTCCAGGGCTGAGAAAGTGATCTATTCGTGGTCACTGGGTGGAGGGCGTCGATTGCGCTGCTGCTGCGGTAGAACAGCTTATGACGACCAGAAATTGCAGATCTGCTGGCCTAAGCGCGCACTGCGGTGACAATCAGGCCTTCCGGGTGGCGCCGCGACGACGACAGCACGGTGAGCTTCGTTGGTTGCGCCTGATGCCGAAAGACACAAGTGCTCGAACGGTATTGGGGTAGCTGATCGGCGACCGTCATGGAAGCCTTCTACCCCGATTCCGACATTGATCGTCGTTCAGCTGAGTTCCCTTGCTCCTCTACAGGGTCGCTCATATTTTCAAAGGAACAGCAGAGATAAAGGAAGGTCGACCGCAGAAAGGAGAAAGCAGATTTCGCGGGGTTCCAGGGACCAAAATGTGGTTGGAGACGTTATTACTTGAAGTGGCCTCGGCCCCAGATTGTGCGTATTGAGATAAGTCAGTAGAAACGGAGGCTTATCCATACCAACCAGACATCACGAAAGAAGGAACTGAGCCGATAGATCATCTCGCCGTGCATGACCCCATTCACGTAGCAATATCCAACATATGTGTAATGGCCTTCTGTCTCGGTTGGCCTCAGTGGAACTGGAAGGTTACAACCTCATAAAATGAATACCAGGTCTGTGGTTCTAGTCGTCAAAGGCACCTAGCCCACTGAGCCCCGATCATATACACAGAACTTGCGTTGTGTTGTCCATTCACAGAGCTCGTCGTAAAAGATGCCCACATTTGGCTCATAGTCCCTTCTTAGATGACGAAGACGCTCAGATCGTTCGCAGAAGATATCGTATTTCAGCATCGCAAAGCATGGCGTGAACGAGACGCGTGTATCCCCTGTGCCAGATTCTGTAAAGTGGCAAGTCATCGACCGAGGACCACGGGAGACTTGACGACTCAGGAGTCCGAGAAGGATACCATCGATGACCATTGTCTCCGCCTGACGTCAAAGTGATGCGGAAATGGCCTCGTAATATTTTCGAAGGAAGAAATCTTAGAACGTTCCTACTAGATGATGTTCCTTGGCTCGACGCTCCTGCTCGTAAAGCAGCCTCAGAGTATCATCGTGTTGGTCCACAGACAGTGTGCAAGAACCCAAGAGCGATCCCTGGACATGTAAAAGTGACCTGGAAGCAGCGATATCAGTTCATACTAACTCAAATCCCTCTCCAGCTGCACAGAAAACCGAGGTATCAAAATTGGCCAAAGCGGCGCTCCAGTGTATTTGTACTTTCCAGTCAGAAAACCACGGGGGCAAGTGGCTATCCTGCTGACGTTCTGACCGCGCGATTTGCACATTGTCGAAAGCACGGAAAGGTAGGTCAATGCCCGTTGGTTTCAATTCTTGAAATCGTTTACTTAATTTCTAGCCCCAACTCCTGAAGACACCCCGACGGAGCTCATTCCGCCGGCCCCTCGCCGAGCGGCAGCTGTGACTTCATAGCTCAGCACGACATTCGCGCTCAGGGACCAAAGCATACACTAGTAATAGATAAACCACCTCACCTCACCTCACGATGCCACCAACCTCATTTCAATTCATCTCTACGTCCCTACAGCTCTCCTTTTATAAGCCTTTCTCCTGAATCTCACCACACAATGGCTCTCGCCCCCAAATTCGCCGGCCAAGCCGTCATCGCCGGCAGCGCCCCCACCGCCGTCCACAACATCGAGCTCTTCCTCGACTACGTGTGCCCGTTCTCCGCCAAAATGTTCACCACTCTACACACCTCCGTCTTCCCGACGCTCTCGTCCAAATACCCCAACAAAGTCCGCTTCATCGTACGCCAGCAGATCCAACCCTGGCACCCTTCGTCCACGCTCGTGCACGAGGCCGCCGCGGCGGTGCTCAAGGTCAAGCCGGAAGCGTTCATCGATTTCAGCAAGGCGCTGTTCGATGCGCAGAAGGAGTACTTTGATGTCAATGTGGTGAATGAGGCGAGGAATGAGACGTACAAGAGGCTGGCGAAGCTTGCGGGGAGTGTGGGCGTAGATGAGGGCAAGGTGTTTGGGCTGTTGGAAATTGGGGACAAGCCGGATAAGGATGGGGGATTGAATGTTGGAAATGGGGTGACGAACGATATCAAGGTGTTCACAAAGATGAACAGGTTGCAGGGCGTACATGTCACGCCGACGGTGCTCTTCAACGTAAGTTGTGCAGCGTACCGAAGTCCGCAATTGGCGCTAACTTCATACAGGGTGTCGTTGAGAACAGCATCTCGTCAAGCTTCACAGGCGACCAGTGGCAGGAATGGTTGCAAAAGAACATTGACTGACTCCCGCCGAAGCTGTAAATCAAGCGAAAACCCAGTATCGAAAGACTTTATGTCCGGTTGTCATGCCCTAACAGCATAATCTTAAACAGACGACAGAAGCTGATTGAAACAAGCGCCAACCTGAAGACCCCAGAGCAAACCAACAGGTCCAGAGAGTATCCATTCCATAAAGTTGCGCCAAAACACGCCCGCCGCACCTGCCAATGTTTCCTGAAAATGCCAAACTTTCGCTGCGTGTGGTGTGGACCAGAACATTTTTTCATGTCGTCGTGTATGTACGGCTGCTAGAGGAGGAAGAATAAGAGATAGCCCGCAAGTGCCGTGGGTCATAGTGGGTTGTTGGTTGTAGGGTGGGGTGTAGTTGGCCGTTCAGGCCGAAGTGATGAGGAGCGTGCTAGGCCGGGTTAACGACCACCTAGTTCATCGCCGGCGGTTGGTAGTTCATTGGTCGCCTTAACTGTTAGCGTTGAAATAGACGAGCTTCCAATTGGTGTACTCACTTGAACAGTAAAATATGTGGCTCGGGCTCGTGTACCTCGTAGTGCTCCCAACCGAGAGACTATTGCGGTCAGCATGTCGTCAGTATCTTCCGTGAGCGCCACATAGTAGGTACCTGAGTAATTCCAAGGCCTCTCCACTCATCTTCCCAGAGCAGCTTGAGTGTGTTTCGCTGCGAGTCAAAGTAGTCTCGCGGAATGACTTTCAACATCTGCTTGGGAAGCTGGACGTGGCGGTATTCGTATTCATCATCGTTGTATCTGAGATTGCATCAGCGCATGCACCAAGCCATGGGTAGCATCTGCGGTGCACACCTGGCGGAGTAGCTGATGGCATCGACAAACTCATCCAACTTCTCCTTCTCCTGGAGGCTGAGCTGCCGTGGGTGCTTGTTCCTTCGCTCAGGATCGATGCCGCTGGCGGACTGGGCCATGGCTTTTGTGTGCGGACGAAGTGGGGGGGAAAGGACGCGTAGCGACGCAGGGGCGCAGACAGTACTGCTGGATAGGAAGTGCAATGAAGCTTTGAGACGCCTGTGCTACAAGCTGAAGGATTCAATGTGTGTTTTGGAGAGGGCGGGTGGTGGGGGGCGGCGTAGCTTAAGTCCAGTTGGTAAACAAAGAGAAAAGCGGCCCGCAGCTGTTCAATTGGCATTTCGGCGGACGGCTGCCCGCACTGAGCCTCTGAGCATTCTCACTGGCGCCCGCGGCACGCGACCTCCGCCCGCCGCAGTGAAACAAGCGCCGCTGGAGCTCTCCCCGGACTTTGCTCCGAGGAAGTTTTTCGCGGGCAAGAAAGTTGAAGCTTCTGATCTCTCGACCTGTCCGTGGAGCGCTGCCTGCCAATTCTTTCAGCACACAAGTCGAAACGATGCCTCGGAAGGCTATCGATTCACGCATCCCGGCGCTGATCCGAAATGGCATCCAAGAAAAGAAGCGCAGCTTTATCGTCGTCGTTGGCGACAAGGCGAAGGATGTCATCGTTCACCTGCACTATATCATGACCAGTGTCGACTTGAAGCAGAACAAGTCGGTCCTATGGGCGTACAAGAAGGATCTGCTCGGTTTCACGAGTCACCGGAAGAAGCGGGAAAAGAAAATAAAGGGCGAGATCAAACGAGGCATCCGAGAAGCCAATACCGAGGACCCTTTCGAGCTGTTCGTATCGCTTAACAACATCCGATATGTCTACTACAAGGAGACGGAAAAGATTTTGGGAAACACATATGGTATGTGTATTCTGCAGGACTTCGAGGCCATAACTCCCAATTTGCTGGCGCGAACCATCGAGACTGTGGAGGGCGGCGGGTTGGTACTTCTCTTATTGAAGGGAATGAAGAGTCTGAAGCAGCTATATACATTGTCCATGGACATTCACTCAAGATATCGAACCGAAGCGCACGATGACGTGACAGCACGCTTCAACGAACGTTTCATTCTCTCCCTGGGCGACTGCGCATCATGTCTGGTGGTAGATGACGAACTGAATGTGCTGCCCATATCGGGCGGGAAGAATATCACGCAACTACCACCTCCAGACCCCGATAGCGAGAATAAAACACCCAAGCAGATAGAGCTGGAAGGCATCAAAGAGGACTTGGTCGAGGTGCAGCCCGAAGGCTCGCTCGTGCAGCTCGCAAAAACCACAGATCAGGCAAAGGCACTGCTCACTTTTGTCGCGGCAATCAAGGAGAAGGGGTTCAGGAGTATAGTTGCTTTAACGGCAGGAAGAGGCCGAGGAAAATCGGCGGCTTTGGGCGTTGCAATTGCGGCGGCAATAGCATACGGCTACAGCAATATCTTTATCACCTCGCCCAGCCCAGAAAACTTGAAGACGCTGTTTGAGTTTATTTTCAAGGGCTTTGACGCCCTGGGCTATCTCGATCATGTTGATTATACCATCATTCAGTCTACAAACCCAGACTTCAACAAAGCTATTGTCAGAGTGAACATCCACAAAGATCACAGGCAGACTATTCAGTACATACAGCCCCAGGACGCATACACACTCGGTCAGGCGGAGCTGCTAGTCATTGACGAAGCAGCAGCTATCCCACTAACTTTGGTGCGGAAGTTGATGGGTCCATATCTTGTGTTCATGTCATCGACGATCAATGGATATGAAGGAACCGGTCGATCACTGTCGCTCAAGCTCATCAGTCAGCTCCGAGAACAGACAAGCGGCAAGAAATTGAACGGCAGAGACGAGGGTCAGATTGCAGATCGAGACTCTAGCAAGTCAACGAAGGATCGTGACCAGCCCGTCTTGAGCGGGCGAACGCTGAGCGAGATCACTCTAACCGAGCCAATTCGATATGCCCCGGGCGATGCCGTCGAGAAATGGCTGAACAAGGTTCTTTGCCTGGATTCCACCATCAAGACGAATGTGGGGAGCATGCCGCCCATCAGTGAATGCCAACTTCTTCACGTCAACCGCGATACCCTATTCTCCTTCCACCCTGTTTCTGAAACATTCCTTGAAAAGATGATGGCATTATATGTTGCCAGTCACTACAAGAACTCTCCAAACGACCTTCAGCTCATGAGCGACGCTCCTGCACATCAGCTGTACGTCTTGGTTCCTCCCATTGACGAGAACGCGTCTTCACTGCCCGAGCCTCTGGTAGTCATACAGGTAGCACTCGAAGGACAAATCAGCCGACAAAGTGTCATGAATAGTCTTGAGCGTGGGCAACGAGCAGCAGGCGATCTGATTCCCTGGCTCGTGAGTCAACAGTTCCAGGACGAGGACTTCGCGGGTCTCTCGGGCGCCCGCGTCGTCCGAATCGCGACCAATCCCAATCACATTGGCAAAGGCTATGGTGGCAGGGCTCTTCAGCTTCTCGTGGACTTCTTCGAAAACAAGTTCACATCCCTCTCCGAGGAAGACCAGCCCGACCTCGACGCGGACCGCATGACCCGCGTCACCGATGCCGAACTCGAATCCTCCAGCCTTCTCGCTGACGACGTCCGCGTGCGCGACTTCAAGAAGATGCCACCCCTTTTCGCCAAGCTCTCAGAGCGCCGCCCACCGGCTCTCGACTATATAGGCGTCAGCTACGGCCTGACCAAAGATCTCCACCGCTTCTGGAAGCGCTCCGGCTTCGCGCCCGTCTACTTGCGACAGACACCGAATGAACTCACCGGTGAACACTCGTGTGTCATGCTCCGCACTCTGGCCTCCGGTTCTTCAGATCCAGCTTGGCTCGGCGCCTTTGCACGCGACTTCCAGAAGCGCTTTCACGCGCTTCTTGGCTACCAGTTCCGCGCCTTCGAGCCCGTGCTCGCAACCAGCATCGACGAGTCCGCCGGCCAGGGCGCCAAACTCGACCCCGACGCCCAGCCGCGGGCAATCAGCAAGGAAGACCTGGACGCGTGTTTCTCGCCGTTCGACCTCAAGCGTCTAGACTCGTACGCTCAAGCTATGCTCGACTATCACGTCATTCTCGACCTCGTCCCCACAATCGCCGAGATGTACTTCTCCGGCCGCCTGAAATCCTCCATCAAGCTGTCCAGCCTGCAAGTTCTGATCTTGCTTGCCCTCGGCCTGCAGCGCAAAACGCTCGACGACGTCGAGAAGGAAATCGGCCTGCAAGCATCCCAGCTCCTGGCCATGTTTGTCAAGATCGTACGAAAGGTGTCCAAGCACTTCAAGGCGCTGAACGAGGGCGCAATCACAGCCGGTATGCCCGACGCCGATGACGCGGACGTCATGGACGGCGTCACGGGTGGGCGTACCGCGTTGCCGGCTCTGGAGCAGGAGCTGCGCGAGGGCGGGATCGAATACGACAAGGAGACCAGGGAAAAGCAGCGGGCGCTGATCGATGCGTTACCGTTGGCTGGCATGGCGAATGCGGCCGCTGGTGAGCCGGAGTGGGCGGAAGCGGAGGCGGCCGTGAAGAAGGGGTTGAAGGAGGGCATGTCGGTCGCGGTGAAGAGGAAGACGAGCAAGAAGAGGAAGGGAGACGAGACGGCGGAGGAGATTTACAAGAAGGAGATCGGGGACAAAGTGGAAAAGAAGATTGCCAAGGGGATGAAGAAGCTGAAACACAAGTAAAAGCACATGACCTAAAAGTCGGTGTATCTACGACACATTCGAGAGAACGATGGAGGATATCGAGGTGTTTTGCTATGCATTAGCGTGGGCGTTTGAGGCTTCAAAACAGGGCTGGAAATATACAACGATGATGTCGCGATGAATGATCAAGCAACTTTGGCAATTATCTGTACATTTTGTTGAACTACATCTGATACGAACAGCGTAATTGTCATTCACCATCGCCGTGAGCTTTTTCGCCAGAGCCGCTAAGACGAATTCTATCCTGCCGTAGCATGCTCGTTCTATCTCCAGTTCGACACTCACGCAGGAGGCGTAATCTAGCTCCACTCGAACTTCCTGGCCTAGCTGGTGCCAGATACTGCCAATCTGCAAATCGTGTTAGCACCAGGGATAGCAAAAGCGTGAGGACAAAACTTACTTCATCAGATGGTCCATAAAGGTCTGCAAGCTGACATCATCCGTGAAGATTGTCTGAGCGCTTGCGGCACCACCATAGGCACTTGTCGTGTGCGTGGTACTCGGATTAAGCTTGCTGAGCAGGAAACGGGCTTGCGATCCACCAGCGTCGCAAATGATGAAACGGGGCAGCGGGAATCGATCCTGTACCAGGTCCTTGGCCTCCTCTCGCGGTGCTTCGAGCAGCGCGGCAAAGTTCTCGTACCCTTCCTGATCCTGGTAGCCAGCCTTTCTCCATTCGGCGATGGTCTCGCCGTGGAAGATGAGGATCTGGAAGAAGGTGTCCAGCAAGAGGATGTGGGTAGGCTGGATAGAGGCAGAGTCAAGCAAGACAGGCACGGAGCCTTCTTGGTCGAAGGTGTAGCTGTCGAGGGTGGGCTGAATCATGATGAGGGAGTCGCCAACATATTCGTGGTTGAGGACATGCCTGTAGAAGGCAGTCTCGTCGGGCGAGTTGTTGAAGACCTGCAAGAACTGCGAACGACGCAAGTGGAACATGAATTGCGGGTAGAGGGTGAAGTTCTTCTCCAGACGGAATGATGACGGGTCGTCTTTGCGGTACTCTGCGAACTTACTGCACAGCCTGATGAGCATGCGGTCGACCCAGCGGAGGACATCTGGGCCGTCATCGACTTCGGCCTTGAAGACGGCGATACGCGACATGAGAACAGCTGCAGCCTCCTGATCAAAGTTGGCTGCGATTGCTGGGTCTCCGGCGGGCCCACTCAGGTTCCTTGCGACTGTAGTAACTCTGAGGTGGAACTGTCCAGAGGCGTGTTGGTAGTATGTCAGGAACTGCATCATGCCCTTTGCGGGACCCTGTTGCTGAGAGGGGCCTGCCGGGTTCGCAACCTCAAAGTAGATACCATACGAAGCGGTAGGATCGATACCGCACATCTTCCACGAGCTGGTGTTACCGATGCCGCATTCTGTCTCGCCCACGTTGGCTGACTTCTTGTTCATCGAAATGGCATGTCCTATCAAGCCGGTCACCTTCAGCTCCTTGGTCGTGATCACCTCGAGCTGGGCGTTGAATCCCATAAGCAGCTCTTCGCTCTTCTCGTCCTTGTCAAAGACTCGAATGAAGGATTGCTTGAATTGAGATGATGTGAAGCTGTCGGTCAAGATCATGTGGCCACCAGTCGAGTTCGCCAGGCCCTTCATTTCAAGCAGACCAACCTGATCCAAGCAACCAGCATAAATGTCGACGATATGCCCGTTGTGAGCGACACGCTTGGCGAGGGTGTCATAGTATTTGAGAGCCTTCTTGTAGTATTTGATGTTGTCTCGGTCAATATCATGGTGAGACCGGATGGGTTCTCTCAACTCAGGACCGACGACAAGCCCGGGGCCTTCAGTAGCAGGGCCACCAGCGAAGAGCATGATTCTGCCACCAGCGTTCTGGAAGCTCGCTTCGAGAAGACCGATCGCGACGCTCATGGCAACACCAGTGCAGCGCAGAGCCCTCTTGTCGTTCGCCACAGGCCAAGGATCCTTCTGCAGCTGTTCCAAGATGTTCGTAAGCTGCATCTCGCACTGCTCGACCGGGAGCAGGAAACGCGCAGAAGCACCCATCGGTGGCTGCTGGGGACGCCCTGGCTGTTGAGGCATGCCGGGACGAACAGCGCCGCCGGCAAGACCAAGCATATCCTGGACCTGCTTGGCAGAGTACTCTTTACTACCACGGAAGACATAGCTCTTTGCGCATTCGGTGTACCCCAGCTCATGGACCTGGGCCATAGTACCGAATGTGATCAAGCCGACGAGGGCATTCGCAGGCAACAACGTTAAGCTCTGAACGAGCGAGTCCTTCAGCGCCCTCAAGCCATCCTCCTCCTGACATGTGTCCACGACGTACAAGAAAATTGGTGGGGACGGAGCTGGGCGGGCAAGTCGGTACTCGATCGTTGTGCTCGAAGGGTGAAGCTCTGGGGGTATCGACTCTTGTGTAATGTCCTTGTAGTGTGGCGGAAGACCATTTCGGCTGAAGCAGAACGGGCATACCCATAAGCGAGCTCGTGTATCTACCTGGCTGGATGGATTTAGCAGGCATCCATTATGGCTCGAACGCACTATACTCACCAGAAAGGGTTCAAGACAGCTCTGCAGGGCGCTTTGCAAGTGACAGGCTCGTACTGAAGGAGCGGTCCTTCACGAGGCTTGAGGGGGGTGTACAAAGCAGCAACAGGAACCACCAGTCGGGACGCTTCCTATACCGCTGTCAGAACTGGCTTCGACGTTGGGTACTCGGATCGCACTCACCATGCGAGTGCTGGGGATTGTGTTCCAACTCAGTCGCACTCCATCGGTGTCCTCGATGTCGCTCCAATGCTCCTTGAGCGTCTCATAGTCGACGGGCTGCTGCTGGGGATTCATGGCGGGCAGGCGCTCAAAGAGCGATTCGTTCGGCCAGCCCAGGGAGAATCGCTACCGAATTATGGTGACTCAGGCTCGGTGCCTAGGGGAGGGAGAAGGACGGTTGGGACGACGTGGTCTCACGAGAACTCGATGGCAAGTCCGACGTACTGAAGATGCGGGAGGCAGCACACAAGCCGGCATGTTCACACACATAAGGAATCGCCAACGTGGAGGACCCAGAAGCCGCAGCCACAGCTGTGCAGCCACGTCCGTCGCATGCGCCACTGTGCCAAGGCTCCAGCCGGTACTTTTCCCACAGCTTTGTTGCTCTTCCTTCTTTTCCTCTTTACAGTCAACGCCAGCATCATATTTTGCCGGCCTTCGAGCAGTTCTACTCAATGAGCTCGGGGGCTCTTCCCGCTGGCGAAGAGCCAATCGCCCATTGCTGGGCACCCGTGTTTGAAGTGTCTTTCCGACTCTCCTGACGACCTGGGAATCAGCAGAGGCTATAAATCCATGCGTCCAGAATTTCTAATGAGCTCAACCAGTTCTGCCCAGGGCTTCGAAGGCGAAGCTCAATCTAGGATGCACACTACGGCAAGCTTCTCAATCTGACTGAGCTTGATGCCATGCTGGGATCCATGCTGTCGTAGGGTTTCCTTATGTACACATCCCGGTCAAGATTACAATTAGAACTTCTCCTCACAGAGCAACACCGCAGAATACTGCTGTGAGACTCATTGGAAAAAATGCAATTATTCTGAGAGGCTCTCATCCAGTAGTAAAAATACCATGGTACGGATCAATAATCGCAATAAGCTCTTCTCTCGCAAGACCAAAACCAAACAGCGCGGCTCTTTCATTGAGCCAAAGCGAACAGCAGATCCGCCCAGTCTTTTCGTAACACGTTGATAAACAAGAATACATCAAAGCCGTAGGAGCACCTGTCCTCGCAATTCCCACACACCACCGTGCACGGCTGTTATCGCTAACACTTGGCGTTGCGCTCCTTTGTTAAACCATCAACGCACTGATCAGGGTAGGGCCTATCCCTCCATCACCGCATCCTCACCGTCAACTTGAGGCTTTCCTTCGGCCACCTTCTCTTCAGCCTCCTCTTGATCTGTTTTCTTCTGTTCGGCAACATCATCAGCCGTTTGTTGCTCCGGCGCGGATGGAGCTACCGGTTCAGGAGCTGGCACAAGCCACTTCTCCGGCAGCTTGCCCGTCGCGAATAATGCCCATTCATTGTTGGCCTCCTTCAAGCTCTCGTCACCACCGAGCAGTTCTTTCGACATGTTGTGCAATATTAACCTAGGAGTCTGCGTCTGTGGGGGGCGACGTGAAGGCTTTTTAAGCCGAATGGCATCGTCGTGGACAAACCATTCGATACCGCCAGGTGCCCACCGCATGTGATACGAATCCTCAGCAAACTCGATGACCAGGTTTTCATAACTTGTGGGAGGAAGGAAGAACTGGTCCTTATCATCAGGCTCATTACGCTTAATGTTGGGATATCCGGCGCCAATATGCGGGACGCCTTCAGTCCAATCCATCATGGAGTAGGCTGTGGTGTAATAGCACCACTTCATGTGTGCTGTGGCATCATCCATGTCCAGGGTCGGCTCCGACCTGTTGAAGATTTGAACGGTGGCACGTTTCTGGTTGTCGAACCACGTGATTTTGTAGACATCGCCGTCCTTCGCCAGCTTTTCTGCCTGCTTACGGTAGAGAATCTCGGTCTTGGGACTGGTCTCGGCTTCTCTGCGGTTCTTATAGAAGAGGTTGATCATATCGTTGCTCCGATCCTTATTCTCGTTGCCGATGATTTGACCGACAAACTTTTCCGCCGCGCCAAGCATCTTGTCGAAATTGTACATGGGCCAACCAGCGTAAAGGTAGTAACGACGAAGGATTTCCTCGAAATTAGTCATAGCCTTGTCATCGCTGCTCTTGAGAGTCTCCTCGGCCATTCTCAAGATCTGCGGGTATAACCTTGCAGACGGAGTAATGTCTTCGAAGATATCAGCGGGCGTGCGTTCGGCAATCGCCAACCGCTTGGCTGGCTTTTCCGCCATCGCTCGGCGCACGTTCTCCTTGGCGAGAGGTTCTTGTGCTTTGATTCGCGATAGACGGTCGTATATGATCTGAAAGACGCGGAAGAAACAGTAAATGCTGAAGTTCGCGTACAGCTTGAAGGCCGTGCGAGCAATTGGGGTTCCAAATTCCAATTTGTTACCGCCACTGCGACTCACACCCATCCATTCCTCGCGAGAAATGTCCATCCTGTCAGCTTGCTCGGAAGGGGTGCCTGCAGAGGACTCTTCCTCCGCAGAGTCAGCAGCTGGGGTAGACTCTTTGCTGTCAGTCCGATCATTACCATGCTTGCCGCCAGTCAGGACCTGTTTGCGCATGCTCTGTTGTTGGCGTTTTCCGCCACGACCACGTCCACGAGAAGCCGTCTCCTCAGCTCCACTTGGCTCGTCTTCTGCCTCTTCGTTCGGCGGCGTAGCAATGCTAATATCTGCCAATCTGGCCTTCAGTGCAACCCCATCTATGCCAAAGAAATTGGTCACAAATGTGACAAGGAAATTCTCGACATGTTCGGGATGATCTTGTTTGATGTGCACATGGGTAAGGAAGAGGTGGCAAGTGTCGAAGAGGATCTCCTGGTCGACGAAGCTGTAGTCAAATTGATGGCGCGGGACGACCTGGCCAGTGCGCTTCAAGCGAAGTTGCTTCTGTTCCTCGAATTTCGCTAAGATGTCGGTCTGGAGGGCCTTTGATTGGATGAGTCTCTTGTTCTCCATCTTGGCAGTAAGGCCTTGATGGTCAAGCGACTTCCAGAACTGCTTGTGCGTTTGATCTCGCCAGATCTTCTCCCATTCGCGCTGGGCCTGTTTCCACTTCTCAAGCTTCTCCTTGAGACGGATGAGTAGGAATGGTGCCACTTTCGCAGGTCGTGCAAGCATGTCGTCGATGATCTTCTGACCAATTGTGCGCTCGTAGAGTTTCTTCACTACCCGCTGCCAGATAGTCTCGCTTTGTCCGCCCAGACCAGGAGGCAATTTGTAGGTGGCCTTTGATTCGTCACTCATGCCCGAAAGAGCATGGCAGATTGGCTCCAGAAGTTGGATCGTGCGACTTGCTGTCTCGATGTTGAAGTCGTAATCATGGCGCTCCTCTTCCATCCTGTGCATGGCCTCTTCGTGTGCGTTCTTTCTGTGCGCCACAAAGCCGGAATCTTCGCTTGCCCAGGTAGGATGGCTGGCCCATTCGTCATTCAGCACCTCGTAACACATTTCGTCGCGACCAGAGCATTTTGCCAGGCGCTCTCGCTTCGGCAACATCCTGTAGCTAGGACCAAGGCCGCGGCAATTAGACAGCGATACCTTCGTCGAGGACTGAACAGGTCTGTTTTCGATCACAGTGTCTTTTCCAGTCCACATGACCCATCTCTTGAAGAAGCCCATAAGATCTGGATTCGAGCCGAAAAAGCCGTGGCATTGATCGACAAGTTCGTTAACCCCAATCAAATCCATGTTGAAATGGTTCAGAACCTTCAAGAATTCATTGAATGTAGACTTGTTGCCGATGAACTTCTTCACTCTTTCGAAAAAGGCAAACTCGTCCACAACACTTGCCGTCGAAGTAGGCGCAAGCGGGTGTGGAAGTTCTGGTACAAGACTCGGTGCTGGGGTTGCAACCTCTGGCTGGGCTGGCTTCGATGGGGCTACCTTGGGCTTTTTGCTTGCTGGTCCTTGCATGCCTCTGTCGCGTTCGTTTGAGGTCGCAATCTGACCAGCTGGGCCCTTTTCAGGTCCTCGCTGGCGCTTCTTATTATCCTTGGAGACGCTCGTTGGTGCGAAATTTCCTATTGGCGGCATCTTACTTTCTGGTCGAGGCGTCTGTGCCTGGCGATAAGTCGCCTCTCCTCTAAGATTGCTGGTCATTGGCTGCTCACGTTCTCGGGCCTCTTTCTGAGCCTGCGCGGCAGACTCGGGCAGGAATTGCTTGAAATCGTCCAGAAGATCCTGAGCACCACGAAATAGCTGCGTGACTTGGGCATAGACATCCTGGATCGGCTTCGAGTCACGCTGGTAGAGCTGTAGAATTTCCAAGAATTGCTTGTAGACTTCGGGGTTCTGTGCAAAGCGGGTCTTGATTTTGTTCACGTAGCTGATCGCGTGATTGAACTCAACGGGCGGCTTCTTCTCGCCGGCCTGTTCCTGATCATACTGAGCCTGCGAAGGTGCCGGTGGTAAGGCTCTGGACTGCTGAGGAGACCGCTGCATCGCAGATAAGCCTGCAGGTCCAACTTCCCGAGCGACAGCAGCAGCATTTGAGAGCTGCGTAACGTTCTGTTCCTGGCGATGAGCTAGCGCAGCGTCCGCAGCGGTCATCTCCTCATCCTCAAGCCTTCGTTGTGGGCCCACGCCGTAGTCCGCATGCTGAATGCGATGCTGACTGGGCGTGAATGGCCCGTTAGGTCCGAAGACGCCTTCAGACATCAGTCGAGCGCCATCGTCCATCGGAGCACCGTGTGTTGGATATTGCTGACGTTGCAAAGGAGACCGAAGAAAGTTCTCATCCATCCGCTCATCGTCCATGTTCAAAGTATTATACACATGCGTTGCCGCCGGGGTCGTAACTCGAATGTTGTTGGGATCGTTATCCCAGCCTGCCTCAATTTTATAGCCTGGCGGCAGGAAGGTATTGAATCCCTGGATGAGCTGCGGATGTCCACTGAATAGTCTCGATACTCGTGCAATGACTCCTGGCGTATCTATGGCTTGGCTCTTAAAGTCCTTCATGATGTCCAGAAACCTGTTGTAAACGTCGGGCTGGTCTTGGAAGCGCACTTTCACCTGGTCGAGATATGTGAGAGCATCATTCAAGATCGGCTGCTGGCTCTGTGCGAGAGCTGAGTTGCCATTGATCTGTGGCCCACCAGGACCGGCTATGCCAGGCATTTGTTGTAAGACGCTTGCAGGGTGACCGCCGAAAGGTCCACGTAGAGGGTCCTGCCCTGGACCACCTGGAAAGGCGGTCGGAGGTCCTGTGGGAGCCCCCATAGGCCCAGGGAGATTCACATTCGGGTTGTTTCCGAGCAATCCACTCGGACCGTGCAGAGAGGCGCTGACTCGGGAAGCCATCGGCTGCTGCAGTGGTATGTTTGAGGCATGTGCCTCCGGAGGCGGCTGTCCAAGCATCCTCTGCTCCCTGTCCATGTGCTCTCGTCTCTGACGTTCTTCGGCTTCACGAGCATCCATTTCACTGTAAGCACGCTCTCGATCCCGCTCTTGAGCCAGCTGAGACAGGCCTGACAGGCCAAAGGCCGAGCCTTGCTGGGGAGGCGGTCCTGCGCTGTGCTGTGGTCCTCGACCCAGAGCTGTCGGGGACTGTTGTTGATGTTGTGGAAGGTAGTGTGAGGGCTGCTGAGGCGGAGACTGGGCAAGGCCAGCTAGTGTAGGCAGACCACCAGTTGGGTGCTGCTGGTGATACGCCCCTGGACCCGGAGGGGGCAAAGATGTGCCCATTGGCATCGGCTGGCCCTGAGGCATGTGCTGAGGGTTGTAACCAGAGTGTTGATGTTGCTGCTGGCCCTGATGCCCTTCTGATGGCGGGCCATGGTCTCTTTGCCCTCCTCCTGGCTGCCACTGGCCGTCATTACGATCCATGTTGGATCGCTAGGTTGAACTCCGGGACCAAGAAATCGCACAACTCTCACCACATGTCAGCGAATGGACAGAATACAAAAGGAGAAGACGTTCGAATCGCTGAGAACAACCTGCAAGTTGTCGACTCACTTGTATGATGCTGGACGACGTAGCGATCACAGCCACAAATCTGCGTCGGCTGCGGAGCCGACGGCCGAAGGGGAATGAACAACGGTTCCAATACGGCCTTGTCCAGAGGACGTCAAACCATCCCTGATAGATCCAGAATTTGGTATAGAGCTACTGTTCACCCCTGCGACGAGAGTTTGCTTGGTGAGGGGGAAAGAAGCTCGATGCTGAGTGAGGTGATGCTGTTGGAACAGGATCGTGAAGCGCGTTCGCACAGGCTCGACAGGATGCGCCAGACGATGATGTTCGGCACTGAACCCCGAAACAGTCACCTGACAAGCATGCTGCCGGACAAAGCCGACGTCAATGAGCAGGGTAGAATGGATACCTACTACGTACCTAGGAACCCACCTCTAATGACGCTGGGGCTGTTGTTCACAGATCGCGACACCTGTCGCTGAGTCTATAACACAAACAGCTCCAGAGGCAATCTATTATATACCCAGCATAGATAGCAGCATATATATTGACGGACTGGACTCAGCTGTTGAGACAGTACCGAAGCTACGTCACAGCTTTGCCCCCGGTCCTCCAGCTGGTGTTCACGCACCCAAGGAAGCCTGAGCGTCGCCTGACCAACATCAGCAAAACCTCTATCGACCCGCCAACTCACGTCTATCTTACCCAAACAATCGGTCTTCGCAGACATCCCTACCTGCCTATCTACCTATCGAAAGCCGCTGAAGACAACCGCATTCCAACCCACTCCAACAACAGCCTCTGACTCTCCCATCAAAGTCACCGTCTCCCCAGGCACCATACCATGCGCCTCTCGCGCTCCACACTCATCACCACAGCCCTCGGACTCAGCACCCTCACCGGCCTAACCTACGCCTCCCAACTCCCTCCCCAAAGACCCCTCAAAATGTCGTCGTCCTCCTCCTCCTCCTCGGACCCGCAAAACCAGTCCCCCACAATCGCCTCCAGCACCTCCCCACTCCTCCTCTCCGACACCCTGTCCGCCCAACGCTCCCTCAGCATCTTCTCCTCGCTCGCCCGCGACGACACCCTCTCGGCCGGCGCCTTCTCCGCCTCCGGATCCTACACCGTCGTCCTCGCGCCGATCAATTCCGCGATAAAAGCGCTCGAGCACCGGCCCTGGGAGGATCCGGACGAGGCGAGCGCGTCGGGCGGGGAAGCGTATAAAGGGGACGGTGGAGCTGAGAGGGCGGAGAGGAATATGCGGAGATGGGTGCAGGGGTGTTTGGTCGTGGTGGAGGGGAAGGGGGAGTGTAAGGAGGGGGAGAAGTTGATGAGGGGGATGGAGAAGGGGGCGCAGACGGAGGTTTGGTGGAAGGTTGATGAGGAGGGTAAGCAGGTTATCATGCCTGAGAAGATTGTTGTGCAGGGGGTGGTTAGTCGGGTTGCGAATGGAGAGGTTTGGGCTTTGGAAGGGACGTTTTCAAAGTGAATATGGTTCTTTGAAGATATACACAAGATTAATGATTCCATGAACTATAGAGGCGCGGTTGAGTTATTGAGCTGGATCCTCAAACATCAAAGCAGATGCAATTAGGTGAACAGATATATCTGAAGATTTGTTTCGCTAGCCACTCACGTGTACTTTGCTGCAGCGTAGTGCCGTTGACACAGACAGTCAATGCCGCTAACTGTCACACAGGACAGCTAGCATGTGCAGTCTAGCATCGAATCACGTCAACATGGATATATGACCTTTGAGCCAGAGGCACGTACAGACAGTGTGTAAATTTGTACAATTGCTTACGACTTCTATGGAGTTGCGCAGCTTCAGTGCGACCCGTTCCAGTCTAGGCTCTATGCTCTCGGCCAGAAAACAGCACCAGACTATTGCAAACATATCCACCCTCTCTTCTAGCTTTATCTTTGGGTTGCCACGAACATCATCATCGTCCGACAGCAGGTCAAACGACGATCTTGTAATAAGACCACCTCGGAACAAAGAGAAGTCATGCTCTGCTCGTAACCTGACGAACTCCTCCTCTTTTGTGCAAATGCTGCTCGACCCATGATGCAACTTTACCCATACCCTCATCGGTACCAATAATACTCCAGAATCAGCCTTCCAATCAAGGCCTCTCTATTGAAGACAACGCCGTACGCCGTGCTGGTGCATAACATAAGGTCAAACTCAATTGGCCACCTTACGCAGACTCGGTACTTTTGCTACCGAGAACTTTTGAGCGAACGCTCAGCCAACCGCGAACCTTGGTAGGGTCTGGCTTTCCAAAGTTCTCGTCCAGATCCAGAATGATTTTAAGTGCGTTGCGGCTGCGAAGGTAGGGAAGTGGCGCTTTCGCTTCGTGAAGTCCGACACCTGGCTCGATCGCACTGGTGCCCTCGGGACGAGGACCGTGGTCACCGCCAGGAAGTGGGAGCAGATTCTGTAGAACCTCATATGCTGCGAGCGTGAAACCGAATTGCGGGGAAGAACGCAAGATACGAGCGGGACCACCCTTGAAGAATGCCTTGAAGCCTTCCTCCTTGTAGATGGTAGAAGCCGCGTGGCGTAGACCGTTGTACTTTGTCTCGCCCTTGCGGGCCTCGACTTGCAAACGAGTCTTGATCACGTCGCAAGGCGTGGTCAGATACGCTGCAGGCATTCCGGCAATGGCACCTGCGGTGAGGAGCTGTACCACGCCAAGCTTCTTGGTCGGGCTCTCGCCAAAGAAGTCTTTCTTCAAATGAGCGTATGTCGGGAAGTAGATGGCGGAGAAAGGGCCGTCACGAAGCAAGCAAGCCGAAGCACCCTTGTAGAGGCCCATCAGACCCAAGTTTCTGACAATCCACATTGCGGAGCGCTTAGGGACATCAGATGTCTTAGCAATCTCTCCCTGCACTTGCAGACGGATCTTGACAATTTCGAGAGGATTGGTGAAGATGACCTGGCAGAAACCTGCCGTACCTCCAGCGAGCATCTCGTAGCCGAACTTGATGTTACCAGTCTCCTTGTCGGTGAGCTTGCCTCGAACGAGATCGTTCACAGTCAGCTTGATAGCCTTCTCGGGAGCGACACCAATAAGCTGGGGAACAACGCCAGCGTAGAAGCCGAAGAAGCCTTCCTTCGCAAGAATTTTCCTGGCACAGTCAAGCGAGTTGTTGTACATCATCTGTCCGACACGCGCACTTCGTTGATTCTGCATACGGGTCTTGACAAGATCAATTGGATAGACCATGAAAGCGCCAAAAGCACCTGCAATCGATCCGAGCGCGAAGTGGTGGGCGGACTCGAGCAAGCTGTTGAGGAAAGCTTTCGTGTTGCTGACGGCCTTCGTAGCTTGTTGTGAGACGCCAGTCGAGAGATCGTAGGCACTGCGCCATGATGCATCGAGAACGCGGGAGAAGTCCGAAACGGACAGGCGGCCCGACGGTGCTTCGAGACCTGCGAAGTGGAAGAGGATGTCGGCCTCCATGGGTGTAAACAAGGAGAAACGAGTGAGACGTGCGGACTCGTTCAGAAAATCGGTTCTTGTGATCTTGCCATCCTCGCTCTTTTGTGCTGCGTTCTGAATAATCAAGTCAATGAGGTCCATTTCCCGCATGACGTTCTGGAATGCTCGGACGTTTGCATAAGAGATTTTCGATCCGACAGAGATATTGCAGAGTGTGTGGAGGTTGTCAAGCAGATGGTCAGAGAGCTTGTGCCTGGAAGTTTCGAGGATGATGCGCTGAAAGTCCTCCGGCTCGATATATCCATCTCCATCCTTGTCGAAGTGGTGGAAAGCTTGTCTTATCCTTTCTCCCTGAAGACCTCTGAGAAGCTGACTGAACATGGCGTAGGTCAGATCATCTACATAGTGAACGTTAGTTGAACAGTCAACGCAAAAAATAGAGCGATGGGCTCCCAAAGCAGACACTAGTCCCACGCTATGGGACCTGCGGTGTACGCTAGGAGAAAACGAGGGGCAGTATCAGGGGCTTACGTACGTCTGTTCTTCTTGCCGCCAATGTATAGCGAAGCCCATTCACAGTTCCAGTCGAAAGGTATATTCTCGGGACCGCGGTTGGCATTGAAGAGCTTGGTGAACTTGTCAAACTTGACCGATCCCGTGCCATCCTCATCAAAGAATCTAAATGCAATCTCGTATTCTGCATCTGGTTTCGCGAGGAGGTTGTCGAAGAAACCCCAGTCCTGTAGGCTGACCTTTCCGGTCCTTCTCCGATCGGCAACGTGGAATAGAATGCTGTACTGCTCGCGCTTGATCTTGTGCTGTTCGCTGTCAGCGTGTTTTCGCATGTATACGTCCTTCCGTTCTTACGTAGTCTTCCTCTTGCGGCGCAATGGCGTTGACAAAGTCGTCCTCGGTCATGTACAGCTCGCCGCTCTCCTCGTCCTTACGGGCATGCTTCTTAAAGACGGCTTTCGCCTGGACGGTCAGCTGCGGCTCGATAGTAGTTCCGAGCAGCGACTCCTTGACAGCCTCTTTAACGGTCGCCATGGCGCCGAGACGGGATCCCCAACTGTCAAAACGCGAGGTGAGGTCGGGATAAGATATTTCTAAGAGAGCGGATAAGCTCCGAAACTCGCGTTCGATGCCGAGGCGTCAAGTGAAAACAGCAACGGACGACGGAGGCGATGCTGGTGCTGTTCTCGTGCCTGCAGAGGGGAAACCAAGTGAGCGACGGGGCTGCAAACGATAGCAGCGAGAGCGAGGGATGGGAGGCCGTGGGGAAGAGTAAGTGGTGAGAAAGCGTGGTTGCGATTACGGTTGCTGTCCCCAAGAGTCTTGAAGCTATCCCTGTGGCAGCGAAATCTTTAGCGCTTGCTGCCAAGGCCGCTTCGGGGAGTCGAGAGTTGCACTCAGATCCACCACTGCCAGCAATCAGCAATCATCTCTGCGTACAGATTGCTGAACATCAGCCGGTCGTTGTGCCATCACTAGTGCTCGTGCTCCTTCCGGTCCGGCGGATCGACGGAACTTGTCGGTCGCCCGCATGTATTTGCCCAGCCTCAGGCATACTCTACTCTACCCTGTGCCTTTCTTCAGCTATCTTGATCGGGACGGCACGGCTGCTCCTATCGACACAAACCAATGCTGAGGAGATGGCGTCCTCAAGCTCCCCAGTTACGCGCAATCAGACCACTTTCTGCGGCGCTCACGCGACAGACTGGGCAGACACGACCTCTCCTGACCCTGGCCATTGAAACATCCTGGTACGTACCGGTTGACCGCCACTGGCCAGGCCCGTCGCTAAACATTCCGTTCCAGCGACGACACTTCTGTTGCAGTGCTCGAAAAGCATGATAAGCCAATACGTGAGGATCAGCCTCGCACTGTTCTGCACTTTCATGACAAAGTGACATCCGACAATCGTCAGTTCCAAGGCATCAGCCCCATCGGAGCGCTCGAGTCGCACCAGGAGAACCTCGCCGCTCTGGTACGAAAGGCGATAGCCAACTATTCTGCTCGACATGGCAGAGCCTTTCGGCCAGACTTCATTTCAGTCACTCGCGGGCCGGGCATGCGATCTTCGGTGTCGACGGGTATAGACACCGCGAAAGGTCTTTCGGTCGCATATGATGTCCCTTTGGTCGGTGTCAACCACATGCAAGCGCATGCCCTGACACCTCGTCTCGTCTCTTCATTAGACAGCAATGAAGAAGCAGATCCTGCCTTTCCGTTCCTGTCACTGCTCGTCTCGGGAGGTCACACACTGTTGCTACATTCGGAGTCTCTGACAGAGCACAAGATTCTGGCAGAGACCAGTGATATTGCTGTCGGTGATGCACTGGATAAGATTGCCCGTCTCATACTTCCGGATCACTTCATCAAGGCCTGCAAGGACGTCTCGTATGCTCGAGAGCTGGAGTCATTCGTTTTCCCAACAGAAGCTGATCTGCAGTATGCGCCGCCATCCTCACGACAACAGGAGGTCACTCGGAGGGAAACGCAATGGGGTTGGTCTCTACCGATACCCTTTGCTGAGACGAGAGGCGGACAAAAAGCACACGACATGGAGTTTACCTTCAGCGGCCTCAACTCTGCCGTCCATCGCACGGTACCACAGCGACTCGAAGCCAAGGGCATGAGCAACGACGAGCGAAGAGAAATGGGCTACGAAGCCATGCGCATCGCCTTCGAACACGTCGCGAGCCGGTCCGTCTTCGGGCTCAACACGCTAAAGCAATCGCGTTCAGCTTTGGAAGGGCCGACAATCAACACTTTGGTAGTCAGTGGAGGCGTCGCAGCCAACAAGTTCATGCGTCTACTGTTCCGCAAATTCCTGGACTCGAAGGGCTACGAGCACGTGCAGCTTCGCTTTCCGCCTCTCGAGTTCTGTACCGACAACGCGGCCATGATCGCATGGGCGGGCATGGAGATGTACGAAGCGGGTTGGCAAAGTGAGCTTAGCATCCGTGCATTGAGGAAGTGGACGCTGGATCCCGGCGCGCAAGATGGCGGAATACTCGGTGTCGGCGGATGGAGGAGACGCCGATGATGAGCCTGAATTGTACAATAGACTTCGCTTCAGGGGCTGACCCTGTCCGTGTGTATCAAACTGAAGTTATTCGAAACGATCAACAGAACCGCGATTCGGGAGTGGAAGAGACGTAGTGCGCGATTAAGCTCGTTGATCAGCGCAAGATCGCTGATTGCATCATTTTGCCTTTCGGCGCGCGCCTTCAAGGGTTGGCCGAGACAGGAAATTGCGGACGGATGAACATCTCTAGCTCGGGCTTTGTATTATAACATCGACCTGCAGCTGAAAGACGACAAACTACACGTGCATTATAGGAGTCGCGTGTGTCTCGTTGATTATTAGGTATCCGTTGGAGTGCGCCCCTGTAAGTGCACAGATGAACCGTTGGAGAATAAATTTGCGGCAAAAAATATATATAAAAAAATACATGTATCAGCAGTGCTGCCTCACACAATGACCAACACCAGCACTGCAACTACAAACATCGGCTATAATAGGAGCAAATGTGCTTGATGCCCACATCACTCTTTCACTTGACCTGAAGTCAAACATGACCTGGCCATGCTTTCAATACACATTTGTCAGGTTTAGGAATGGCGCTGCCAAAAATATTTATTACGGTCGCATGAAAGACTCCTCGGTGTCTCCAGCCGACTGAATATTCTTCGGCTCCAAAACGGCCAACCGCAGACCATCATCCTCAAATAGTTATAAACAGCTCCGATCTTTGCAACCCATCCTCATCCAAGTTCGGGTAATATGGCACCATGCTATCAGCACTCTGCACGTACGCATCATTATACAGCCTCCAGTAAGGTACTCGAACCTTGCGCGCTGGATGGAAGAGACCCGCCCAGACGTAGTTCATCGTCAGTCCGGTCCCGACCGCCATTCGGATGGCATCGATGGCTTCGATTATCCTGTCAATGACGTGTGGCGATGTCTCGAACAGATTCGGATAGAGAAGGTTCAGCAGATGGAGCATTGCATCTTCACAGCCGAGACCAACAACGCCGAGTGCCACGTGCTTGACGACGCTGGCTGCCGTCTGTCGGTGGACTTGATCGCGGTCGATGAGCGCGTCTTCGAGAAGTGGCGTCACGGCGTAGACGTAGTCCTTGGCCATTTCGCCAATGTACTCGAACAGAAAACTCAGCGACTTTAGCACACCGTTCTGGACGTTGAGTTCTGGCACTCGATATTCATTCATCAAGGCCGGGAGAACCGTAAAGGGAGCACAAGTCTCGGCGACGATTCCAATAGCGACAGCTGTACAGACGCGCGATTGACGTTCTTGGACGCGCAAGTTGTTCAACAGCGTGGCGAGAACGTCTTGGGGACCAATGGCCTTGGCGATGAAGCCGAAGGTGTTGTTGGCAGCTCTTCGGATGCCCTTTTTGTGTGCCTTTAGCATGTCAAGCAGCTCGAAGCAAATTCGCATCCACTCTCGAGCGTTGACGCTTTCTGGCCCCCGGTCGGCAATACGACCAACGAGATCAATTGTATTTTCTTGCACCTTTTCGTGTCGATTTCGCAGAATAGGCGTGAGTCGAGGGAGAAGGTCTTTAATGGGAGGTTGCATCTGGTTGATACCGACCACTGTGACGATGGAGCGAAGAGCGCCAAGAATGGAACCCAGCACTTCCGGATACTCTTCACCCAAGTACTCGTACAGGACGACGCCAAGTTTGCCCATCAAACCATCCTCACCACATTGCTTCATGACCATTGCGATGCGGGAGATGAGATCCGCGGCTTGCTGCCGGACGGTTGCTGACTTGTTGTTCAAACGCCAGAGAATGGTACTCACAATTTGTGGCAGGTAAACCTTGCATCGTGTCCCAAGAGCGTTGACAACTGTGCCGAAACCGTTGAGCATGATCACATCTTCCACGCTTTGTTCTTGAAACGCATGAAGTACGCCATCAATCAGTCGCTCTTCTAGCCGTTCGCCAATGTCTGCTGCACCTAAGCTCGCGATGACTTTCTCAACCGTCTCCAAAGCCATCTTTCGATAAGCCTCGCTCTCGTCTTTGAGGTTGTTGACGATACGCTCGACGATCTCGCTTGCTCCAACCTTTTGGCCTATGTCAACGGTTGTTTCGACAACCTGACGGTAATTCCGTTTGTCCAATGCCATACGTCGTACCCAAAAGCTCTTGAAAAAGTCGCTCAATACATGCTCCTTTAGATATGCAGGTGTCACACCATCTGTGCTTGCACACTGGGAGATGACCTTAAGAACCACCTTCTTCATTTCCTCGTCAGGCGATGAGAACTCTCGTAGCAGGATTTCCATGATTTGACTGGTGTAATAGTTGGCGTACTCCTCGTCCATGAGTGGGATAATGTAGCCAACAGCTTTGAGGAAGCCAGCCAAACCTTTTCCTCGCTGCTTTCTCGCACCTGTCCAGAGAGGGTTGAGAATGTCATCGAAACTTTCGATGCCGTACGGGTTGGCGGCCTCAGCAAGAGCAGCGATTGCGAGTGATGTGACCGTTCGGACCTTGGCTTGTTCATCGCTTAAGTTGGGTGCAATACAATCGACAAGGCCTTTGAGATGAGGAAGAATGGCGCAACCCATCAGAATTGGAATTTGCTGAATGATCTTGACACCAGTATGTCGAGCCTGCCAAGACTTCTTGCTTCGACAAACAGCTCGTAGGAAGGGAAGGAGGGCGGGTATTCCCAGCGCCGAGGCGACAACCGCGAAGGCCCTGGCAGTAGTGTTTCGCACGTATTCGTCGACGTGGTCGATGTCGGGTCTCATTGTCGCGATCATGTGTGCAAGACCTGCTGCTTTACTGAGGTTGGATATGATTTCGCGTCCTTCGACTCGCGCGTAGTAGTCCTGGTCAATCAACAGAGGCTCGATGACAACGAGAATTTTGTGCACATATGGTCGAACCAGGTCGTCCAATTTGTATAGAACACGATCGATGACCTTTACCAGCAAGTGGCGCTCCTGATCCTCTAGACTCTTTTCCATCAGTAGAGGTAGAATCTGATTGAAGAGAGGGCCGGCACCAAACTGTCGTGCGTTATCCGTCAACTGTCTGAGGGCGGTCTTTCTCATCGGTGGCGTGCCGTTCTTGACTTTCAGCAGAAGCCGCATAATCTTGCGTTCTTTGAGTTCTTCCACGGACATGGCGTTCTCGTCACTCCCGTCGACAAGCTTACCGAAATATGCCATATCCTCGGCCTTGAAAAACTGAAGGTCCCCAACACCGGGTATGTCTGTAGGTAGCTGTTTTCCCATCATGTTGGGGTCCACAGATTCCTGCATCATGAAACCGCCATTGATGGAGCTCAATGATGACGCGGCGGCACGAGCCGGAGCTCGCAAGGGCTCGTAGCCTGGTGGGGGCTCTAGGATCTTGTATCCATCGCTTGGAAGCATCAAGTCAAGCTCTTCGTCGGACAGCGGAGCATTTCGTGCGGATATGTCAGTACCAAAAGAAGGAAGCATGGCGCCCTGCGAAGGGTGAATCGGTGTTGCGAGCCCTGCTTGACCAACAGGGGTCGCTCCCGACATTGATGGTGCTTGGTCCCATCTAGAACGTCGCGGTGCTGCAGCTGCACCAGCAGGTGCTGGCGTTTCATCCCAGCGAGACTTCTTCACAGCTGCCTTGGAGTCTTCTGCTGCTGGTTGTGTCTCTGATGAAACGTCCCATCGCTGCTTGCGCTTCCGTCCCGCCACCGTCACCGTTGAACCAGAGTCCTTGTTCTCCTTGTCACTTGTATCTTCTTGTTTGAGGGTTGACTTGTGATCGAGGACCATGCTGTCCCCATTCGCCTGCTTTTCGGCTATGGCCTGGCGAATTCTTGCCTCTTCCCGGTCAAGTTCCCGCTCTTGCATGATTTCGCGGTAGCCTTTTCCCTCATCTTGGACGCCTGCAGCTCGATTGGCATCAAAAGGGTCGGCTCGGGTTGGTGTCAAAGGTCCTCGTTCAAAACGCCGCTTCTGATAATCAGTTTCTCGGTCTTCAATCCGTGCTGATTTCTCACGTCCAAGTAGGATATCTTCTTCCTCAGCCCCACCGCGTGCATGCTCGTTCATTATCTCTGCTGAGGCCGTATATTGACCGACAAGACTGTGGCCTCCATTCTGCGCGCCATCTCCCATTTCATCATCCTCGCCATCCATGGCGATGCTGGTGTTGTAGCCGGCATATTTGTCGACGGCATTTCGGTCGTACAGATCGGTATCGAATGACTCGGTCAGGGAGGCCTTCGTCGAAGCGTCAGTGCGCTGGTTAGCCAGATCGAAAGTCTTTGAACCTTTTTTCGACGCAGCGATGGCGTTACGCTCCGCCTGAGCCTTTCTGACGGCTTCGATGTCGGCTTGAGAAGAGTCAGCAAAGAAGGCAGAATTTATCTCGGAGAACTGACCGTCAGACATGGCGACCAATATGTGTGAAGTTGCTGATCATACAGGGCGCAGGCGACGCTCCAAGGCTGTCGTTGCGATGCGCTCAGTGACTCGTCCGGCGGGAATCAGCTCGACTTTGGTGTTCCGCAAAGGCACCTCAGGCTTTGAGGCGAGTGGATTCTGTGACGCGGCTGGGCGCATTCGCGTTGCAAGTCACGTGAATCGACGCCTGAGCGGCCGGCGCAACTTTCCGTGTTTGTTCGCTCACTTTGCGCTCGCTTTAAATCCCTTGCCTCACTTGTGCTTCTCTCGCTTCGACAGAACCACAGTCGACACTCGCAAACAATCACAATCCCGTCGTTTGCCACATATCATTTCGACATGGCTAGTACAATGGACTACGAACGGGAGGGCGGTGATCGCTACGAAGAAGGTGAGCAGCCCCGAATTAATTCCAAACACGCTGTGAGCCTCGTCCGTTCGTTGCCCAACGCGACGAACGACGAACAGCAATCATAGTAGCTGCAACAGCATCTCAATCACAGCTCTGATGCTTCTTGTTGGCATCCGGCTTGTTCTCGGGCTTCGCATGCTAATAACTCTGCAGAGCCTCGCTATGAAGGTGGACGCGAACGATCGCGGTCTCCCAGACCTGCAAAGGACGATACGTATGACAGACAAAGAAGTGCCTCGCCCAATGGACGAGTTGCGTCTCGGTACGTCAATCGCTGCTGATCATTGCTTTTCGCAGTGACTTAGGTACAAGGTACAATGGAAGCTAATGTACAAGCAGTGATCGTGACAACAGATCAGGCCAGGACGAAGCACCTGCCAGCAATCCCGGATCTAACCTATTTGTTACTGGCATTCACCCTCGACTCAGTGAGCAGGAGGTCACTCAGATGTTTGAAAAGTTTGGCCAAGTCGAGAACTGCTCGATCATGAAGGACCCCCATACCCATGAGTCTCGTGGCTTTGGTTTCGTCAAGATGGTTACATCAGAGCAGGCCGATGCTGCTCGTGATGGCTTGCAGGGTGAGAACGTCGATGGCCGAACCCTTAGCATCGAGAAGGCCCGCCGTAACCGACCCCGTACGCCAACTCCAGGTCGCTACTTTGGTCCCCCCAAGCGTGGTGAGTACTCATGCCGGGTGCAATGTTTTCGCTTGCCCACCTCATCTACCACAGCAGTTGGCTAATGAATTTCAGACGACCCTCGCGGCCGACGCTTTGAAGACCGCCGCGGCGGCTACGGAGGTGATCGATACGGCGGCGGCGGTGGCGGACGCGATTATTACCGAGGCGGCGAAGACCGTTACGACGACCGCCGCGGCGGCTACGGACGTCGCGATGACTACCGCTCAGGTGGCGACAGATACCGTCGCGGTGATGACTATGAACGTCGTGACGATCGCCGCGGAGGTGGATACTCTCGCGGTGGTGACGAGTACCGCAGCGGTGGTGGACGCGACGCTGGACGGGAGGCCGGCTACGAACGCGGAAGCGGACGTGACTATCGTGCTGCCGGCGGCGAAGAGGGCTACAGCCGTAGGTAAGCTGCTGGCACAATGTTTCTGACTAACAGCACTTCTGCACCTGTCCATGGCGATTTTGTCGGCATCTCTGCACTCGACATTTCGGCGCTGCTTCACTTGGCATTGTTCGTTTGTCTGCGACAGAAACGGTGCAGGCCTATGGGATTCTTACTTCGGGACTTGTCTTAACAACACGACGGATTATCGGGGCGCCATCGGTCTTTTCAAAATTGACAATCTGGGACTTTGAGACCGGATGGAGTAGTGTCGAAAACAACACCTAATCTCGTGATACCAAATCTGATTCAACCTTGCAACGGCTTTTTCGATAGTCGAAGATCGCCATTGTCAGCTCAACCGTAATCAACTTGTTGCCGGGCCGATCAGCATGCTTAAACGTAACTCGAGGTGGTTATCTTGCGCCGCCAGGTCTGAGTCAACGACCTGGTCCTTCCACTGCGACTTGCCTTGACCGTCTTGACGAATATTTGAACCCTGGACAGCGCCATAAAGGCGCGTCGCCTGTGTGACGAGCTGCAGCACCCTTGCGACCATTGTTAGCTGGGTTACACAGATTCCTGACAGGTTTGTTATCGAGCTATTGTGGAAACACGACTGACTCCAGTGTCCTTTTTGTTGCAACAAAAGTTGCTCGTGTCCAGGTTCATCGCGTGGAATTAGACGAATCGCCATACCGCCTGCACCTGTCACCACTCGTCTCGCTTGCATTCCGGCTCGACCGCATGCTCTGGTTCTTCTCTCGTGCGCAAGCAACGCTCCGAGAACGTTTTCAGCGAACCAAGTCCAGGCTAACAATGATAGGCGGATGTTGCGGTGTGAGCAGGCGAACCAGGCGCGAAGCCTGATTCAGCCGGCAAGGCTAGTCCTTCGCACAGCTCTGCAGCTTAAGGACCCGTGGCCAATATGCGACTCAGGCAAGGGGCGAGACCATCAAGCTGAGGCGATGATCGCAAAAGCCTGAGTAACAAACCCCGGGCCAAATTTTGTTTGCGACCAGATTGCGTGCCGTTCGATAAGTCGCATCAATCTCTGCTCGCCGCTTTCATGATAGGCGGAAGGCAACCACAGAACACTGACCGGTGGGCGTGTCTGCGTGCCAGGGCCTGGTACCCGAAGCACCGTCTATGCTGGCGGATAGCAAATTCATCTACAGCATGTAATGTTGAAGCGTTGGCGGCTTTTGACCATGCGTGAGAGGTCATCACCGCGGCTGGCGCGACCGCATGTTGGCAGCAAGCTGACTCGATCTAATAGCTGTATCTGTATCAACATGTGTGCCGCAAACACCCCATGTGTCGTGATGCTGAGGTAGACCAGACTTGAGTGAGAAGCGAGTACCGATCGGTCTTCGCATGTCTTCAGGCATCAGAGTCATCCTGGGATTGATAGGCCTAGGTATGAGCAACAGACTTGGCATAAAATCGATCCATGTAAGCTCTATGCATCTCTGTAGTGACATGTGCAGCTCTGCACGTTGTTGGCACGTTTCAGGGTTGACAGCAAGTAGGAACTCTATCAGACTCAAAGCCAGACAGATCCCTGCTCGATTGAGGCGTTGATCTGTGGAGAGAAGCGCGGCTCAGAAACGCTTAGTCAGCGGCACGAGGCTGCGACTCGCGGACCGTTTTCTCCTTTTCGACCGCCACGTTCCCAAAACGAACACACACCTCATTTCCCACTCAGCTTGGCTGGCGACTGCACTTCCCCTCCTTCGGCCTTTCCATGCTCAACACCAAAGCCCACCGTCTTTGGACCTCGGTGGAGGTCAATGAAGGCCCCTTTTCATGCCAAGGCGTGGACGTCGACTGCTGGCAAACAGCAAGTGCATAGCGGTGGATGGCAATTGTTGGGATCGCTCTTCCGCGAATAGCTTCGAAGGCGCCACTTGCAGGCCATGGTTGTATGCTTATGTACAGGACCAAAAGCACCGATCATCAGCTCGGCGGTGATTTGCCAGCTGACTGTTCGAACCGCTCAGCGCCCGAGTGCTTTATGCTGAGCAGCTGCTTGCGATTGGCTCTAGCCAGCCTGTCCTGCTTATCAACATTCTCCCTGGGTCAAAGGTTTTTCACGGGTGGTGAAGAATGGCACCAGATTGCTTTCTATCACGGCGTCGGGTGGTTGACAAACACCAGATCGTTTACATACACAAGGGTTCCTGCGATAAAGCACCATTCATAGTGTGCGACTTTCCCCGATCTTCCATGTCGACGATTCCATGTATAGATCTACTGGGTGCTGGCAAGAATGTAACATGATCCCAAAAGAAGCAAGACTGTACCTTCGCCACCGGCTAATTGGCCGGCGGCGGTTCGACCATGGTGTGGACAAGCGCACCTAATCGCAGCCTCGTTCCTGGCGCTTGACCACATTCGGAGAAGCTTGTGATCCGGGCAACATCGCGCTTGGCTTCGGCCTCTCTTTAATTTCATTTTCTCTTTCGGTCGTTGCTACTGACTTTGCCTGTCATGGGGCCAGGGCTAGGCGCCGTGTGGCCTCTCCACACCCTCTGCACACCCTCTGTGGGTAGTACATCATGTAGCGATGGCACGCCTGTTTCCTTGCTTTTCTTTCCCGCTTACGGCCAGAGTTCACTCTCCTCAAGCCCGCCTACCTGCAATCCAGCAGAGTACGTTGCCGCAATCTATACCACCGCTTCACTCTTTCAGCGGGCAGTCATTCACGATACCTAATACCAGCTAATCCTGCTTAATCTATACCAACTTGCTGTATATCAACTAAGATACTGTATCTCTCAAGAACAAACCGACAATGAAGGCTACTTTCGTTACCATTGCGGCCTCGCTGCTCAGCGCCGTGTCTGCCGGATCCTTCCATGAACACCGCGCTGCTCACAAGGTTTTCCACGAGCTTAAGGAGCGTGCACCCAGCACCGAAGCGGCTTGCAACAAGTGCGTCGAATGCACCACTATCTGGAAGACGATTTATGGCGAGCCGACCTGGGTTCCGGATGCACCAATCCCCGCAACCAGCAGTGTTGTGACCACTTCCACCCCGACCCCGTCACCAGAGAGCTTGACTTCCGTTCCTCCTCCCTCCAGCGCTCCGGCTCCTTCGTCCTCCGAGGCTGCCCCAGCTCCCGCTTCGAGCCCCGCGACCAGCGAGGCCTCGGTGCCCAGCGCGTCGGTTGCGTCCAGCAACAAGGGCCAGAACAAGGGCTCTTCCTCTCAGATCAGCACCGGCGGCAGCTTGTACGCCATGTCCTACACTCCCTACAAGGGCTCCAGCCCTGGCAACTCCCGCTGCGCCGAGTCGGACGAGGTCAGCAAGGACATTGCCGCCATGGCAGCCAAGGGCTTCAAGGTCGTCCGCACTTACGCCACCGACTGCAACGGTCTTCAGCACATCGGCGACGCCGCCAAGGCCTCCGGAATGAAGCTGATCGTTGGTATCTATGTTGACGGCAGCGGTGTCGACAGCGGCGACGTCAACGGCCAGATCAACGATATCAAGAGCTACTTCAACGGCGACTACAGCATGGTCGAGATGGTTCTGCTCGGCAATGAGGTGCTCTTCAACAACTTTGCCTCAGCCGATGCGCTCGCCTCCAAGCTCGCTTCCCTCAAGCAGGACCTCTCCTCCGCTGGCTACAACGGCCCCGTCTCAACCGCCGACACGCTCGCCGCTCTCCAGGAGCACGAGGGTACTCTTTGCGATTCCATGGACATACTCGCCGCCAACATTCACCCGTTCTTCAACGACGCCACCTCGGCCGCCGGCGCCGGACCTTTCGTTGCTGAGCAGATGGCAATCCTGAAGACTCTCTGCGGTGGCTCGAAGCAGGCTCTCAACTCCGAGACCGGCTGGCCCAACAACGGCCAGAGCAACGGCGCCGCCATCCCCGGCACCGCCGAGCAGCTGACCGCCATCGAGAGCATCAAGAATGCAGCCGGTGGCGACGCCGTCTTCTTCAGCTTCGAGAACGACTTGTGGAAGTCTGCCGGATACAAGGGTGTCGAGAATGCGTGGGGCTGCAGTGATGTCTTCTCCGGCTGAGTGCGCGTACTCCAGCTGGAAAAGCAGGCAAGGCTAGGTGGACAGGGTAGGTAGAGTCTATAATCGATCGCCAAGCTCTGAAATATGGCTCCACCACTCTCCGTCCGAGGATATGAGAAAGTATCCTGTTTGAAGAAGAAAAACGCACGTTGTGACGCCGATTCTGATTGTTACTATTGATTACTTATACCCAATATGAGACGACCGTTATGTACCATAGGCTATGTCAATTGTACAAGTCCATCTCGTCGTGCAGTCTCATGCAATTTTCTCACGCGCCGTTCAACCTAGTCTGGAATTTGTGTCAATCGAAGTCATAGTGTTATTATTTGTCGGCAGCAAAGCAGCCCCCGACCTTTCCAGGCATGTCGCTGCCATGCGAATTCTCTCGTTCAATGCCCCTGAGTTGATCACTGGATTTCTGGATGTGTGGCACCCAAATTTGTTATCGAAAAGTGAAGTATCGTCAAGCAATCCCCAAGCTGATCCACAAGAACCATCCAACCACACCCTCAAAACATGACCATTCCCGCCAAAGCAGCCCCGACAAGCACCGGCGCCGCCGTCCTCACCGGTCCCGCCCCATTCCTACTCGACGCACTCCCCGCACTCGCCCCGTTCGCACTCGAGCCCCCATCGCCGCCATTGCCACCGCTCCCCCCACCACCCGTCCCGTTGCTTCCCGAACCGTTCGCGGCCGGTACTAGAGTCCCGTAGACCTGCCGACTGTAATCCGACGCACTCAGCGGCACCGTCGTCGCCTTGCAGGCGGACACCGTTCCCGACGCGGGTGCCGAGTCGTTGCTGCCGGTGGAAGCTGCGCCGCCGCAGCCGAAGACGCAGCCGTTCAGGGCGCTGCCGTCGGTGGTGTAGTTGATGTATACGCCGGGACAGCAGACGGTCGTCGCGGGGTTGCCGGCCGTTATGCTGGCGCGGCCGTCGGGGCATTTGCCGGCTATGGCGGAGGCGGAGGGGGTGGCGGTTGTGCCGGAGGGGGAGGAAGATTGGGCGAGGGTGAGGGAGGGGATGGCGAGGAGGAGAAGAGTCGTGAACTGCATGATGATTCGACTTGAGATGTTGATATGTGGCATCGTGTAGTGTGCTATAATGTGTCGAAAAAGGTGTCTGAAAAGGTCTGATGCAGAATGGAAACGAAAAGCAAGATTCTTGGCAGAGGACAAAGTGAAGAAGAATATAATTGCCAAGAGCAGAGAAGACAAGGAGTCAGGCTATATGAATGGTCTCAAGTTGGAGCTGAGGCCCGGGAACAAGGATGATACAGTCTCCTGCCGACACAGCCGCACGTAACGTGCATCCGAACACTCATTCGACCAGCTATACGGCTGAACCAGCATCGCAGCTCAGAACAGTGACCTGAAACATGACAGCAGATCGACAGAGATTCCGTAAGCATGAAAGGCAATGCGAACAAAATAAGGAATTTCCCCGTGTCGGAGCTCGTGATACGGCTGAGCAGCGAGGCGAATGTGAGCACATTCGCCTTGCTGCTCAGCCCGCACGTGCTTTCAATGCTGTTGGCTTTTATTCGCCGCCTCCGTGCAGTCTGACTGTGCAAAGCTTGCAAGTCTAGAGCGTGGATCGATGGTACTCGTGATGGTCATGCTGACAGGGGTTGGAAATTGGACGCCCTTCTGCCGGCCTGCTTTTCTCAGCTCAGGATCCCCAGTGACCGTCCACGGCGGCTGCAACTGCGCCGCAATATACGCCTCCATCCAACGCTTCCAGAATCAGCTCGAGATGATCCGAATACCGTTCGCCACTACTTACCTGCCACTGCAATGACTGTCGCGAAGCGACCGCAGGCATCGTCCACACAGCCCATCTGCACTCGTGCAGACACGGTCTGGGTGGCGTCTCTAAGCCGGTCTTCGGAACAAGCCTGAGAAGCAGCTGGTCGAGTCTACGGAGGTAAGACGTTCGGCGACGAGCCCGAGATTCGGGGCCGCGAAAATACGGGGAAGCTATCGGGACGAGATCGGGATCCGACTCGTCGGCCGCCGTATAAACCTGGAATGGAAATGCTCTTGCCATCACCCGAGTCGAAAGCTACGTTTCTGAGCCTTTACCATTCCTCGGACCTCAGGACCGGGCGTTTTACGGGCGATGCGGGACTTCGGTCGTGTACAATATCTGGCCAACACCGCCGGCGGTTCTTTGAGATGCTGGATATCAGTATAGGGACTCTGATTCATGAGGATCTTGCCATGTGGGAAATTGAGACGCAGCTGTGGTGGGATTACGGCATTGAGTGAATTTGGAAGATGGTTTCTGGATCCAAGGCTTCGAAGAACAAGAGTTCAGACGGCTGCCAGAGGAACAGATTTTCGATTGATAAGTCACTATCGAAGACTCAGTCACGGGCATATCGGACCAGGACCAAGCAAACGTGGGGCCGAACCAGCCGTTCATTCGATTGGTATACTTATAGATCTATGGCATGTAACAGAGCTCTATTCCCTGGCAATATCTCTGCCATTGACCCAGATGAACATCCAGTTGATGATCATCATGGCTCTTCTTCGCCAGCTGCGAGTCCAGCCCAAGCTGCTTGACCGCCAGGCAATCCAAGCAGATTCCCCGGTCCACGTGGTCTTGCCACCACCGACACCGTCTCGTCGCCCAAGATAGGCGAGGCTGGCTCTTTGCTTGTACTCAAACGGCGCCCTTGATCGCTCGTCGCCCTTGTTGAGCTCGTGTGCTAGATACTCGCCTTTTTGTAGAGCAACTTCTGCCAGGGCTGGGAGCGAGAACCCTTCTATGTCGGCAGCATCGCCGAGAGCGTAGGTATTCTCGATAGCATCTCCGTCAGGCCTCAACGCACGCAGATACTTGTCCGTCAAGATCTGTGGCATCCCCTTCTCAGGCTTCTTGACATCAAGATTGTCGAGCAAAGGACTGGCCTTGTTACCAGTAGCCCAGAGCAGCAAACCGTATGGCATGCGTCCATGTTCCTTGGTGTAAATGGCGTCGGCTTCCACCTTCTCGATGTGAGAGCTGGTCCGAATGTCGATCTTCTTCGCCTCCAGCGACTTCATGGCGTACTTGCTCAGCGAGTCATCGAACGTCGACAGCAACGACGGCGCAACATCGTGGATTGTAATCTCCAATTTGCCGTCCAGGTGGGGATACAGATGTCGCATCGACTCGTTCCAAAGATCGTACAGCTCGGCGGTCGCTTCGATGCCTATTGCGCCTCCACCTACGATTCGGATGTGCACGATATCCCGCTGCTGCTGCTCCGACAGACCAGGCAAAGATGCCGCATCCAGCATCTGAAGCAGCCTCTGCTGCAGGATTCTAGCATCGTCCGTCGTCCTCAGGAACAGAGAGTGCTCCTTGACACCTGGCGTGTCGAACGTCTGCACTTCGCATCCTGGTGCCAGCACCAATATATCGTAGTTGACGGTGAACCGCTCTGCAGATTTCCGGCCGAGATCTTGGACAAAAGGCTTACAGGTGATGGTTCGGTTGTTCAAGTCGACGTCCTCGGCAAATGACTTGTAATACTCTAAATCTGTCCGACTCTGTCTCCGAACGGGCTCTTCGGCCAGGCGAATGTCGAATAGTCCACATGCAGCACTCGCTAGTAAAGGCGTGTATTGGATTGTACGTCGTGGAGAAATGACCTTCACGTCATAGCGAGATAGATCCAGTAGCTGCGTGAGTGGAAATCCACCCCAACCGGTGCCGATGATGGCGACCGTCTGCTTTGACATTATGCGATACTGTTTGTGACTTCCGCAATCTGAGATAGGCGAGGCCCCTCCATTTTATAGCTTCCGCCCGTTTTCAGGCTTGAAGAGCTCATTGCAAATGTGGAATTGCTGGCAGCAAGACGCGTCATGGATTCCTGCTGGGCCGAGCACGGCAAAAAGTTTGGACCGTGCGTTATCCTTGTCAAGCCTTCATGCGGCTCTGTGATCGATAGAGGCTTCTCTTGTCGAGACAAGTCCGTCATCTTCGTCTCCACTGGCTTGATATAAGTGATTGGCCTTGTGCGCGTGTAGAAATCCCGATAGTTCCGGGTGTCCTGGGCGCGACGGGTGAGACAGTGTGGGCAGGCGCTCAGCAATGTTACCCGTATCATCGACACGACTTCCACGACTCGTTGGATTGCCGTTGAAACACTAGACCACAAAGATGCCAGACTCATGAGGGCCAAGAGGACGTCTAGATAACAAGCTATATATACATACCAGGGGGAACCCGCCAACACCGTTCGATCAGGGAGACAAGGCGGGCTAATAAAAATCGTCACATTATACTTGCCCAACTCTGAAATGTACTTATTTGAGTCCTCTCACGGGTGGATAAGTGAGTGCCGCTATGCATTAGTCAAGGAGTACTTCTACAGGTACATGAGTGGATACCGCCATCGGTTACAATGTTGAGGACTTCGACGAGTATGCGAGTAGGTATGCGTGAATATGTGCATTCGGCTAGGATCTTGCCGGCGACGATGATACTCAACACGGCCACGTCGTTTACTCTAGCAAGAATGCCGACCTTTATTCGTTGCGGATGAAGGATTGCTTCCGGTGGCGAAATCCCGAATCTGGTTCGGTAATCGTGGGAGAGAGAGCCGGCTGAGTGCATACGCTTGCGTAGCAGCACGTGGGTTCATAATCGGCCTTGTCGTTGAGTCCACGGAGTTGAGCACTGGCTGGATGTCCGGTATGATGTACTGTCGCAGGGATGTTTTCTGCACACTTCCACTACGCACTTTACCCAAAAGAGAAGAGAGGTCCACTGATCGTCAGAGACTGATCAACGTGCGGGAGCTAAAACAAAAACAATAACGCCCAAGGCGGGTAACCAAAAGCCGTTGCGCAAGTCCTGGAACATCTATCTGCGCGACTATCTCCGTATCTACCTCGATCATCACTATTATTGGTATCTATAGAAGTTGATACTACCGTACTTCGCGGGGTACTATTGAGGGTTGACATTCAAGCAGTTAACGCAGTATATCAAGAGGTGTTCTCGATCGTGCGTGCGCCATGACTTTCGATTACCCGCCTTGCGCTAAGGTGCTGAAGGGGGTGTGCAAAAAACTTCCCTGCGACACTTGTAGGGATTGGTATGCAAATGCTTCTTTGGCTCGTCAATCACCGGCCGCTCGCAAATACGAGCAAGATCGTCGCTTGTCTCGTACTGTACATGCATGGATGCATGATCGAGACGCAGTGTCTGGTTTGTGTCACGGCAACCGAGGACGGACACGACGCTAATGATGCAGGAGGTTGCTGCAAAAGCCCCCCTCCTTTCTTGATCGTTGCGAAGAGACACGCTCAGGATATCGGTCTACGCGCAGAAGCAGATGACGACAAAGGCTCGTGAATTAGAATGGGCAAGGCTGGGTACAGGAATCGATGTATTGAGAGAATGAAAGAGTACATTTCTGCCCGGTTTGCGAGCCTGACCTAGACACCGTCTAGGAAGAAGACTAAGAGTGGAACTGAACAATCAGATCGTGACGTGCCACAACGAGGACCCCCCTCCACCCGCCTTGTCAGCTGCTCAAGTCGTCTAATAGTGACCGTAGCGGGATCTTGCAGGCTCCGTATACCTGGAGGTCTGGTTTCGGTGGTAGCGGTATCCCGTTTGATTCCTCGAGCTGCCACTGGTCTTCAAGCTGCCACTTCTCTTCTGCAGATGGTGCCCATACTGTCCGTGATGGTGATGGACTCTGTTCACAATGTGCTGGATGCGTTGTTGATGGTGATCTGCCGGATTGTATGGGTCGACTTCACCGTGCAAGTCCTGGACTTCCCAGAGAAGGCTGCTGAGCTCCGCATGATCCTAGAAGTCCTCGTATCAACGTGCACGCTCATTATACCCTGTACATGCATCCAGGCTGAACACTCACTTGAGCGGTCACATGGCCTCCTTGGCCCTGTTGTTCCAGAGCGATGATGGACACGATCAGCGATGCGATGCTGGTTAGCGCGCTCACAACCCCGGCCGTGGCGCTGATGATGCCGGAAAGCATCTCAGGGATGAAAACGAAAGCCATGTCGAGCAACTTTTGATGGTTGCTTATCGCAGCGAATTTTGGAATTTGGAGCGTATTGCGAAGATAGAACGCAACTGAAGTGTACGTGCATTCATATTTGATTCCCAGGTAGTCTTGGGCCGAAATCAGGCAAGACCCCGAATGGCGCGACGCCATATGAACCATCAATCAGTTCAAGCCGTTATCAAATCAGTTCGCCAAATCCCAAACACTAACCACAGTGACATTGCTCTGCCACCCCGCCGGCGCCGGCGCCTTTCCAGCAAAAGGCAAAAACTTGACCGTCGTCCGGCCAGGCAACATCCAAAATCCATTCCTGCTAAAGTATCCCTTGGCTGCCAGCGGCTGACTCAGCCATACGAAAGCCGCGACCGCTTTGCTCTCAATCACGAATTCGTCTTCACCGGTATTGTAGCTGACGTGCAGTTTAGGGTCATTGAACGCTCGAATCGTGGATGGGTTGGACAAAAATTGCGGAGTGAAGAAGCGCTCCGCTGAATAGGCCGTGCTATTCTCAGACTGACTGGCATTTGTCCGTAGCACGGCAACAGCCGTCTTCAGAATCCCTGGAAGTTCTTCTAGGTTATTGCTGAAGATTTCGGTGCTGTTGATGGCACCGACAGATACTGCACGGTCAGCGAAACTCCAGTCATTTGAGACGTTGAGCTTCATGCCGGACCAATCGTACCACGTCAAGCTGGCGGTGCCAGCAACACCTTGCCACAAGTCGCTCGTGACTGAGACAGTAAAATCCTGTGTCTCGCCGTCCACAAAGGGCTGGATCACTACAGGAGAGTAAGCCTCTCCTGCAATGTGATGCAAGGGCTTCCAGCGCCCGCCGGTCTCGATGCTCGCCCATGTTGGCGCTGCCCAGATATCGCCCAGCATCCAATAAAGACTGCCCAGTATTCTCTGCGACATGCCAGACGCGCGTCGATAGAGGTCGATCTGGAACCGCACCATTTCGGCCTGGAAGAGCTGACTGGCGTAAATCTGAAGCTTGAAGAGCTGGGTTGTATCGTTCCTGCGTGGCGTGGGATAGTAAAGCTCGGAGCCGTAGGACATCTGACCAAGACCTGCGAGCGAGTCGGTAGCATCGATATGCGGTTTTGATGTCCCGTTATGAATCAGCGCACTTTTGTCTGCGTCGCTTGATCCATGTCGGTTACGGTGGATCATCAACGAACTATTGAAGGAGAGCTCTGACGCTGGGAAGAAGGCTGAGTACGTCTCGTAAGAAGAGTGGCTCTGAAATCCAAACTCATTGACGAATCGGGAATGTAAAGGTGAGTTGAGGTCTGGATCAAATGTGCTCTCTTTGAAGGAGATCGTAACATCGTAGTTGTCTGCGAGAATGAGTTTAGATTCGACCAGTCTGTTATTTGCTGCTTACTTACAAAAGTCGGCGTCACCATATACGTCGCTGTTGGCTTTGCTACTCGGCAGCAGACGCTCGTCGATCGGTTGACTTCGATTGTAGTCAAAGGACTTGTAGCCGAGTGTGGTGCTGCCGCCAATATAAGATACGGACCGTGTGTTGTCAAAGACGGCGCGGATCAGCTTCTCCTGGAAAAGATACATGTAGTTGTCTTTGGCCGCGCCATATTGTCCAGGCCCCAGCGCCAGCACCAGAAGAAGAGCGAGCTGGAGCTCATTACCGCCCGCCCAGAGAGCCAGTGACGGATGGTGATTGACACGCCGGACATTTTGGGCGACCTCGGTCACGATATTATCGACGAATTGGTCGTCCTGCGGATGGAATGCATCAGAAAATTCTGGACATGGTCAGCAGCGATCCGTAATGCTGTGCTGCGCGGTCTCTTGAATGTAAAGCACAGTCACCGATCGGACCATTACTTACGTAGCTCGCTCCACAGCATCAAACCGTACTCGTCGGCCAGATCGTACACGAAGTCGGGCATGTATACGCTCGACGACCACATCCGAAGCATATTCTGATTCGCAGCAACTGCCGAGCCGAACAGGACTCGAACGTCATCCGGCGTCACTCGGGGCCAGAACGGATCTGGAGGAACGAAGTTGCTGCCTTTGGCATATATCTCATGGCCGTTGACTTCGAAGTGCCAGTTATCGCCACTGCCAATGCCTTGACGACGCTGCTCAGCCGTAACTGGTGATTGGTTCAGAACGAGCGTACGGAATCCAATACGTTTCTGGGCGGTGGCTAGCACCGTTGTCTTGCTGTTTGGTGGGACTAGAGTCACAGTCAGGTTGTAGAAAGTCTGTTCCCCGTGTCCAGCCGGCCACCATCGCTGCGGCTCTTGGGCGAGCTGAGTGTAGCCCGTGATACTTTGGCTGGCCTGTTTGACATTTCTGAGTTGTCCTTGCCAGAACGTCGCGCCAGTGGGATCAGTGAGTTTTAAATACATGGAGGTCCCAGTCGGAAGCGTTCCGATGTAGTCGACCGAAGCGTTGACGACAAACGGCTTGGACTGATCTGGGACAAGGTCGTTGATCTGACCCAGTCTGTACGTATCGATAAACAGACCTTCTACTTGTACTTTGCCAGCGGCCTTTGGCACTTGGACGAGGCGGGCCGGCTTCCAGATTCCCTGCGGAGCGAATCCTGGACCCCAATCCCAGCCATAGTCGCTCTGCTCCTTGCGGATGAATTGACGGCCTGGAAATTGGAACTCGGTAGCGTAGCACGCAATGCAAGCCTGGTTCTGAGAATTGTACGCTTCTTGCTCCAGTGCTCCGGATATCAACGGTGCTGACCTGAAAGCAATCTTGATGGTCGGAGAGGATGAGCAATTGGCGACCAGGTGGCTGATGTCAAAGCTCCATTTGCGGAACTGGTTGTTCACGTTTCCGATAGTTCTGTTGCAGAAATGAACTTCAGCGACGGTGTCGAGGCCTTCGAAGACCAATGTCGTGGCCAAGGCTGAACTTTTGGACACGTTCGTGATGGGTGCGCTCGTGTACGTGAAGTTGCTGTAGGCGATCCACTGGTACTGGTAATCGTTATCGCCATAGACGGGCTCATCGATGATGCCAGCAGCCAGAAGGTCTAGATGAGCCTGGGAAGGAACCCTACCTGGGACTGAGACGTTGTGAGAGCTGACAGTCCATGACAATGAACCCAAATCGAGGATTGTCGGTTCTTGAGCCCACACCACAGTCACGAGACCCAGCGAAGAGTAGCCAAGGTAAAGTAACCGCATTTTTGAGTCAGCGTGAGCAATTCAAGGGGACCAACTTCGAGGTCGAAGAAGAAACGGATGTCATCTTTATGGTCAGAGTAGACGTGCTCAGCGATTTCGCTGTGCAGCCCAATATATGAGCAGGTGGGGAACGCTCTCCAAAGTGATGCTTTGCAATGAGGCCATGTACGATGAAGGAAAGTATGCCCACTTGGGCGATGATCAGCAATTATGGGCTTCAGATCGTCCGGGTGGAGGACTAACTTGCGCCACAATCGAATTTGACCGAGCCGTGCGGCACACTCTGCCGGCACCCGCTGCTCCAAAGAGTGCTTGCTGCACTGCCACGCTGGCAGAGATTGGGACCAAAACTCACGGAATTGTGTCATCTCACGCCCTTAAACTCCAAAGTCGGCTGGTCGGAAACTCTATTTTAACTTTCACGGATCAAACGGTAGCCAGCACCGTCGGATACTGGTTCCGGAACATCTAAGCGCACAAAGTCAAGCAAGCAGACCGGCTCTCGAATGCCATCACTCCTCGTTGAAAAGGTTGCCTACAGGGATCCGCGGCCGATCTGACGTGCTTCGCCAACAAAGTCCGAAATAATTGTCACCTACCTATCTACCAGCCCCTTTGCAACGCACACTCGGGGAACACGATGGAAGCACAGTTTCGGGGCCAAATCGTAGAAATTGCTTCTGGTTCGCAGTCTAGGGTTCTGGGCATAATCAAGCTCACAAACAACTTTTCAAAGCCCAGTGCTCCTCGTGATCACGCCCACCCGTATCGTAGGATACGAAAGAAACCCCACCAGCTGTCCTGAACTCCTCTTGCCATTCCTCATCACAGCGCCAAGCTAAACGACAGACCAATGGCGGCAGCGACCCCCAGCAGCAGCTCCATCCTGGACAAAGTTCTCATTTTCGGCGAGCCTGCACTTGTTTCGGTGGGCTGAAACCCATCTGCCGTTGTTGTATATGCAATCTCGCCATGGTGAATGACATACGACGCTAGCAGCTGACAGACAGGCTTCCCGTTGCTGTGCTGCTGGCAAAGTCCGGAGGTTGGAGTAGGAAAGGCCTCTGAACTAGGTTCCGCTTCCTCGAGCTGCCTCTCGTCTTTGGGTTCTGCCTTGACGACCTCGGTTGCAGTGGGAGATGCCTCCAACGCAGGTATCGTTTCAGCTCCGTCCTTGATGGTTGGGCTTTCTGAGCCATACCAGCAACGCCGCTCAGCATTGGGCTCATCGCAGCAGTACACAGAGGCCACCTTGTCAGCTTCGTCAATGTGTACTGCGCCCGTCATCACGCCCGTACAAGTCGAAGGTGGGCCCTCTGCTGGTAGTCTTGCGATTGTGTCCTCACTGTTGACCCAATCTTGAAGAGCCTTGTGGAACTCTTTCTCATTCCAGCAGGCCTTTTCCGGGGATTGACCCTCACTTCCCATCACATTACAGCAAAGCTGTTTTTCTTTCGAGCTCCAAGTTGGGCCTCCGCCCTCGCAATCGACAATAGGGCTGATTGTGCTTTTATCGATGCTTTTCATATGTGTTGTTGGGGAAAGCCGTTGAGAGTCCTTCAAAGCCATTAGCAACTGTTCAGAAGCCCCACACGGCTGACCTCCAATGCAGTCGGAGACTGGCCCATCCGTGGGTACAGGCGCGGGCACAGGAGGAACACGCGCAGGTATAGACGTAGGTACAAATGTGGGCGTAGGTGCAGGTATGGGCTCGGGTGTGAGGACAGGCGGCGCTGGTAAGGGAGGAGGGTCTGGAAGTGGAGAGGGATCTGACTGAACAGGGGAGTTTGTGTGAGCTGGAGCATCAACCAAGTCCTCAACAGAACAACATGCTTCAGGCCCGGAGCGATCCGGACAACAAAATTTCGCAATTGGATCTTCCCCTCTTCCAGGTTGCAGCGTGATAACAGGTGAGGTCGCACATACCGAAAGCGGGTACTCGATCGCATCTTGCAAGCGAACGGCGGGAGACAGTCCCTCGTTTGCGGCCGGTATGTTGTCCTAATCATACCATTCAGCCCACTGTCCTTGAGTCCAACATGCCTCGTCTGTAAACACATCTTCGCAACAAACGTTGTTGGATTTCTTGTATGGGGGACCTGTACATACTTCGTGTGGCTCGCCCGGATGCCGCTCAGAAAGGATCGGATAGGACGCAACATTGCCGAATACCAGGAGAGGGAAAAGTATGACGCCAAACATTGCCATAGCTAGAAAGCCAGCTCCGATTGAAGGTCTGGTGGCTGCGGAGAGAGACGCAGGGTCAATCTTGTCATCTTGCCAGAAAGCTGGTCTGCCCTCGTCGTCGGTACAGGACCAGCCCCACATGGTACCGTCGCCAACATCATGTTTGCCGGCAACAGGTTGGTTTGCGCAGTGTCGAAACATTGACTTGACGTAGGTAACATTCGAGGGCATGCCCTCGTTCCAATAAGGGTGTAGCTTCAGGTCCACGTCACATACGGTCGCCTTGACTTCTTTGCCGTGGGGACAGCACCAAGCAGGAACCTCTTCTTTCGTTGCTTTCACCTCATCTGAGGAGACGACTGAAACCATCGCTGGCTCCGGCTCATCGTGACATGCAGCTTTCAATTTGTCGGATGGGGAAGAGTTGAGTGGTTTGAGATCTTCCGCCCTCGTGTGGTTGCTGTTGAGAGACAATGAGTCGGCAGGAGGGTCTCTTAGGTTGGAAGCCTGCGCTAGGGGAGCTGTTGCAAGGAGAGAGGCAGCCAACACTCGAAACAGCATGATGGACTGTAGTTAAAGCGATAGAAGAGCGTGGCGATGCGTGTAATCAATACGTGAGTTTGACCGAGCTTTGTGGCCGTTGGTGAGATACTGTGGTAATGGGTATTGGGAGAATGCTGGAAGATGTTCGGAGACCGAGGGATCTCCCATGATTTAAGGGGAAAAGCGGACAAGCAGACGAAATAATTTGTGCAAGAACGAAGCAAAGACAAGATGAAAAGAGCCTTCCGCACTGGAAGAAGCAAGCTCGCTCAGCACATGTTCCCTTCAGGCGTGGAAGGCGCAGGAGATTTACCACAGCTCAACGCTGGGGGAGAGCCAATTTGGACATATTCGGTAAGACTCAGGGCGCAAACGCAAACCCGCGCAACAATCGAAGCAAAGATCAAGGCCCATGAGTGGCGGCTTCTGTCTAGAATGTGTTGCTGCTCAGTACACATGATGGAAGCAACAAGTCAGAACGAGCAGTGATCCCTTGCCTGAGATTTCAGAAAGTCCACTGGGCAATTGAAAGGTCCCGAAGTCCTTGCCATCGCTGTAAACGAAGTTGCAAGGGCTGCTGTTGCACTAAAGGCAAATGCGCGTAGACAGCAGCCATGATTCCGACATTATCTGGTCTCAGGGTCTGCATGACAGTTCTACGGACGTTGCGTCCCAGAGTCGCATCGATGCCGCGCAGCTAAAGTGTTTTGAAGGATGAAGTAAAGCGTGTGAAGTGGACGACAGCAGCTGATTTCGGCTGGAGGAATCGGTCACGTGACGATGAGCTGCGGATGGTTTCCGCTCAGTCCGAGATTCGCTCCAAATTTGACGGCTTGATCCAGCATTCGGTGATGACTCAGATCCCAGCTGGTGGCACAGATTGTCGAGATTTATTACCGACTGACACGGCTGAGCACAAGCAAATCACCTGTTCAGCATGGGGCAAGTCTGATCACGACCTTGAAGACAATCGACTGCCTTGTGTGGAACCTCGATCATCGCCATCCCGGAGCAGCTCGCCCAGCATGCCTGACTACCTGTCAATTCTGGGCAAAAAGTCAGTTGTCGCAGATTACGACATTTGGGGCGAATGGATTGTGCAGGATCTTCTGAAAGATGTCAAATCATCGACCTATGTTTTGGTGACCGACTCAAATTTACATGACCGCTACGTACCCAGATTCACGCACGCTTTCGAAAAGGTGGTCAAAAGTCAAAATGCCGACGCCCGCCTTCTTACCTTCACAATTCCACCAGGGGAAACGTCCAAATCCCGGACCACGAAAGCCTTGGTCGAAGATTGGATGCTGTCCCCTGAGCGCGATCCCCCATGCGATACGAAGACAGTCATGATTGCGTTGGGTGGCGGAGTCATTGGTGACATGATTGGCTTCGTTGCCGCAACCTTCAAGCGAGGAGTCAAGTTTGTCCAGGTTCCGACGACATTGTTAGCCATGGTCGACTCGTCGATTGGTGGCAAGACGGCAATCGATACGCCTGCCGGAAAGAACCTTATTGGTGCGATTTGGCAGCCAGAGAAGATCTACATCGATCTCTCTTTCTTGAACACACTCCCTACCCGTGAGATCATCAATGGAATGGCTGAGGTTATCAAGACTGCCGCCATCTGGGACGCCGAAAAATTTGCCGCGTTAGAACGTAATTCAGAGCAGCTGATGCAGGCCTTCAAAACACCACCAGACCCGACAGGCAAGCGATTGGAGCCGGTGAAGGGCATTCTAAAAGAGATTGTTCTTGGCTCTGCAGCCATCAAAGCCGAGGTCGTTTCAGCCGATGAACGAGAAGGGGGTCTGCGCAACCTGTTGAATTACGGACATTCAATTGGACATGCCTTCGAGGGTATCCTCACGCCGCAAATCCTTCATGGCGAGTGTGTTGCAATCGGAATGGTCCTTGAAGGAGCTCTTGCACGCTATCTTGGCATTTTGAGCAACGGTGCCGTCGCGAGGCTGACAGCTTGCATACAAAGCTACGGACTACCCACTTCGGTACACGACACTGTTGTACAAAAGCGCAGCGGTCGCCGCAAATGTTCCGTTGAGCAACTCATGTCTATCATGGGGGTAGATAAAAAGAATCAAGGCAAGCAAAAGCGAGTCGCACTTCTGAGCGGGATTGGCAGAACCCACGAGAAGCATGCTACAGCTTGTCGAGACGAGGATATTCGAATCGTCCTGTCCAACGGCATTCAGATAAAGGCCGGCACAGTAAGCTCTGCCAAGAACCCTTGCAAACCTCCAGGATCCAAAAGCATATCGAACAGAGCTCTGGTTTTAGCCGCATTAGGGCAAGGGGAATGCAGAATCAAAAACCTGCTACATTCGGATGATACGGAAGTCATGCTCCGCGCTCTGACCAACCTGAAGTGTGCAACTTTCGATTGGGAGGACGACGGCGAGGTGCTTGTCGTACGAGGTAGGGGTGGCGAAATGCATGCATGCAACAAGCCCCTGTACCTGGGGAACGCAGGCACCGCGGCCCGTTTCTTGACTTCCGTGGTGGCTATCGCTAAGCCAGGCGACGCGTCACAGTGTACCTTGACAGGCAATCATAGGATGAAGGTTAGACCTATTGGACCGCTTGTCGACTCACTGAGGGCAAACGGCGCAAAGGTTGAGTATCTCGAAAATCAAGGCTGCCTTCCACTGGCTGTCGGCGCCACTCAAGGTCTTGCTGGCGGCGAGATTCGTCTCAAGGCTACAGTCTCCTCACAATATGTCTCTTCAATCCTACTTTGCGCCCCTTACGCAAAGAAGCCGATCACGTTGCGATTGGTCGGCGGCAAGGTAATCTCACAGCCCTACATCGATATGACCATTACAATGATGCGATCATTTGGTATTGAAGTCGAAAAGTCGAAAACAGAAGAACATACATATCACATTCCTCAGGGCCACTACAAGAATCCCAGTGTCTACGAAGTTGAGAGTGATGCAAGCTCTGCGACGTACCCGATGGCGCTGGCTGCTATCACTGGCACCACAGTCACCGTCCCGAATATCGGCTCGTCATCCCTCCAGGGTGATGCCAGGTTTGCCAAGGATGTCTTGGAGCCAATGGGCTGCAAGGTTCAGCAAACCAGTAATTCTACCACCGTCACTGGTCCTTCATCAGCATCTGGACTGAGACCACTTCCCGACGTCGATATGGAGCCAATGACTGATGCCTTCCTCACCGCAGCAGTGCTCGCGGCTGTGGCACAAGGGACAAATGGAAAGCATACGACACGAATTCGGGGCATCGCCAACCAGCGTGTTAAAGAATGCAACCGCATCCAAGCCATGGAGGACGAGCTCCGAAAATTTGGCGTGACATGCCGACAATTCGACGATGGCATAGAAGTGGATGGCATCCCCCGAGGAAACCTCAAAGAAGCTTCCAGTGGTATTCATTGCTATGACGATCATCGAGTCGCGATGAGTTTTAGCGTCCTTGCAGCAATTGCACCTTCTAACACGCTAATCCAAGACCGTGAATGCGTGGCAAAGACTTGGCCAGGTTGGTGGGATGTCTATCGACGCACCTTTGGTGGGCAGATGAAGGGAGTTGAGGTCGATCTCGAACCCGAGTCTAAGGCTGTTGACTCTGGCAAGAGTATCTTTGTGATCGGTATGAGGGGCGCGGGAAAATCCACTGCGGGAAGATGGGCTGCCTCGATACTCAACTGGTCGTTCGTTGACCTTGATGTGGAGCTTGAGCGTCGCGCAGGCAAGGACATACCAGCTATCATCAAAGACCATGGCTGGGATGGATTCAGACAGCAGGAGCTTGAGCTTCTCCAGTGCATCCTGAAGGAGAAGCCTACCGGGCACGTCTTCGCTTGTGGAGGCGGTCTCGTGGAGACTGAGGCGGCCAGACATATTCTCGAGGACTATCACAGAGCCGGAGGCCCAGTTATCTTCGTGCAACGAAACATTGACGACATTGTCGATTACCTCAACATTGACAAGACGCGACCAGCTTGGACTGAGGACATCATGCCTGTGTGGTTGAGGAGAAAGCCCTGGTATGAGAGTGGTAGTAACTTCGAATATCGCAGCTCTGCCCGAGGAACCAAAAACACCATCGTGAAGCCACCGAAGGATTTCGTTCGACTTGTGCGTGCCATCTCGGGCAGACGCACATTTGTTCAAGACTTGCAAAAGCTTGACAGATCGTTTTTCGTGTCTCTGACCCTGCCAACTCTGGAAAGGGCACAGAAGCAAGTTCGCGCGGCTTGCGTTGGTGCACACGCTGTGGAGCTTCGAATCGATTTGCTCGCTCCTCAACCAAGCGTTCAGGAGCTCGCAGACTTTGTAGCAAAACAGGTCTTCCTACTTCGAGAACTTACGGACCTGGATATTGTCTACACCGTCAGAACCAGATCACAAGGCGGTGCGTTCCCAGATGACGATGTCGAGGGACTGATTGCCCTGTACAGGCTTGGCTTGCGTCTTGGTGTCGAGTTTCTTGATGTGGAGATGGAGCTTGACCCGGCAATCATAGAAACGATTGTCAAAGGCAAAGGACCCACTCAGATCATTGCGTCTCACCACGACCCGAAGGGACAGCTCTCGTGGGCAGATGGCTCATGGGTCTCCTGGTACAACAAGGGTCTTCAGCAAGGTGACATTATCAAGCTTGTTGGTCTGGCGAAGTCCTTCGAGGACAACATGGCGCTTGAGACGTTCCGACGAGAAATAGGATCTGGCAGTAGCTCGCCACTTATTGCCATCAACATGGGTCGTGCCGGACAAACCAGCCGAATTCTGAACAAGTTCATGACGCCTATCACGCATCCCGAGTTGACCGCCAAAGCGGCTCCCGGGCAACTGTCTGCAAAGGAGATTCGAGAAGCCATGACCTTCATGGGTCTGCACGATTCTCGCAAGTTCTACCTCATGGGTACCCCAATATCGGCCTCCAAATCGCCCAAGCTGCACAACACCTACTTCGCAGCCAACGGTCTACCCCATAAATACGATCGCCATGAGACAGACAAAATCGCAACGACCATGTCGATACTAAACGACCCCAATTTCGGTGGAGCGTCCGTTACTATTCCCTTGAAGCAAGACGTGATTCCAGTACTCGACAGCGTGTCTCCCGATGCTTCTGTTATTGGCGCAGTTAACACAATCGTCGTTGACCGATCACGGAAGAGCAAGCGTGGCGGCTATCACCTGACGGGTCACAACACCGACTGGCAAGGCATGGTCAAGGTGTTGACCGAAGCTGGAGCGGGCGAAGCAGTTGATGAAAGTGCAATGATCGTTGGAACCGGTGGCACCTCCAGAGCTGCAATCTTCGCACTTCACAGCATGGGATACTCCCCAATCTACATTGTCGCAAGAACAATCGCAAACGCGCGTGCCTTGAAGGACAGTTTCAATGAGAGCTACAACCTTTCGATTCTGACTGCTGATGAGTCTGACGCGGTTGCCAAGGTTTGTGTTGCGAATGCAGTAAGAAGTGGACACGACGCTAACAGTTTGTAGGCTACTCCGAGCGTCGCAATAGCCACGGTTCCCGCTAACAAACCCATCGACGAGACGGTTGTCAAGATTCTCGGACAAGTCCTCAAGCCTTCAAGCCCTGCTGACGGGAATCGCATCTTGCTCGAGATGGCATACCAGCCTGCTGTCACACAAGTCATGGAGCTTGCCAAGTCGAAGGGCTGGACTGCCATCAACGGTCTCGAGGTTCTTGCAGCGCAAGGTTTGTATCAATTCGCTCTCTGGACGGGAATTTACTTGCCGTGGGAGGACGTCCGACGGACGGTCATCGAGGACTAGAATCCCTCTAAAGGCGTCGAAACCCCAGATTTGCCATGTTAAACTTCGGACAAACAGCCGGTGGATTTGGGGCTTCGTGAGTCTCAAAAATCGTAGATAGACCAGATACAATAAAAAGGTTTAGGTCCTGGATTTAGGCTAATGTTTCCGTCCATGACATGCGTGAGATTCGTCTCGGTCTCCTGTGTCAAGATCACCAGGAGTCAGAGTGTTAATGGTCTTGCCTTGCCGTCGGTGATTCTCCTGGCTTCAGACTGTGGAAATCTGAGCAAGCACAAACAGAAGAAAACCTAATTCAAAGGTCGTCGTCTTTAGTCTTCATATACATCGTAAATATTTGGCCACAGCGCAGCCAGACGAGAGGCGTGCCTATCTGTCATAGAAAGCCCAAGCACCTTCCTCACTTCAGCAGCGTAAGTTTCTGCTCATCCTGAATTGCTGCGACTTCCGCGCTCACACTCTCTACCGTGGCGTGGATCGCCCTCGCGAAACGGGCCAACTCGTCCCTCGTCCCCTCGGCACATTCGACCGCGAAGCGCAGCGGATTGAAAGCCCGACGGAATATCGGCAGGTTGGGAAAGTCCGATTGCCAGAAGATGAGCTCGCGGACGTCGCATCGGCAGTAGTTGTAAAAGGGCCAGAAGGGGTCGGGCGGACATTTGTGACGGATGAGGTTTCCTGCAAACATCAGAATCTATGGAAAACAGCAACTAAACGCGGATGATGCATCGGCAGCGGTTACTGGGTTGAATCTGCGAGACTTACCGATTTCGGGCTTGGGAAAGCTGTCGATCTTCATCAGATTGTATTGGCCGTCGAGCACGGCTTTGAACTCGCCGCTGTCGCGCCAGTTCACTGCTGCGGACCTGTAGACTATTCGCTGTGCGGCAGTTGAAACGACGAGAGCCGATGGGTCTGGCATCAGGAGGATGGTATCTGGACTCGGTAGTCGCGGCGTTGACAGACTTCTGGCTGCTGGTCGGCGTGGGCCTGGTCGACCATGGGAGCAAAGCACATCATCTGGTACTGGAACCTGCGTGTTCTCGGCTAACTTTGACTGCGTTTGAAACCATTCATGAATTTCTGTTGTGATGGAAAAGCAGTTCAAGTTCTGATTGTTACGCGCAAGTGCAAGGACTGTCTCGTCGGGCAACTTGCACGCAGCTTCTGCATCGCAAATGCAGTTCAGCAATAGGGAGACTTTTCCCAGCGTGAGCGTTCCCATTTTGATTTTGAGCTTCTCCTGTTGATCTCGAAGGCGTCGCACCCTCGTCTTGACCTCTGCGACCTGGGGAGATTGAACGAGACATGTTGGTCCATTGACATCAGTTGATATGTGCCTGATCCGGGCTTCTCGGGGCTCGTGTGCGTTAGGCAGCTGGTGGGGGAAACCCGATTAATGGGTCGTATAGCGAGGAAACGAATGACTTACCAGGACAAGCGAGTGAGTCCGGACGTGAGATACGTGCAAATCGCCAGGAGGGGCAGCAAAGACCAAAGCTTTATGTCTGCGGATTGCCGCAGACTTGGTCGGGCGTTGGAAGTGGGAGCCGAGTCATGGTCGAACCGGGGTCCGGCCCGCAAAGGTTCCAAGCAGCACAGTACACACAGGCATGGTAAAGGCTCAAAATAGACAAGCAGTGTTCAGCGAATAACATGAAACACCATCCAAGGCGGCAATTGAGGTCGTAGCCCCGGAAGAGAATGATAAAGCGAGTACGATCCAAGCCACTGGGAGGCCGAGCCGAAGCTGCACATTAGGGCTCAGGACTATCGGGCGGGCAGCGGCAGAGTGTATTCGTTGAACTCCATGGAGATTCGAGCCGAGTCGGTAAGCTCAGAGCATGCATGCTGAAGTCATGCCGTGCTGGTTCCTGGCCGGGGTGAGGATATGGGATTTAGAGAGTGTTCTAAAAATGGTAATTGTATGACGACATCGTCCCTGAGTTGAACTGCCCACCCCTCATCTTCAAGAATGATATCCGACCTTTCAACGGGTCTCCGCATCAAGTTTGTATTGCTGGCATAGCATATCGATACTCGTGGTCAAGGCAGCAGCATTTGTACCTGGGGCTGTGTAGTTTAGCGTGGTGGGCCTGTCAGAGCTGTTCCCTATCTCGAGGTAGTAGCGGGGCGATAAGCATAAGCCACAGCTGTAACAGCCCAGTTACGGATTTTACGGTTGACGCCGCATGCCTTGTCGTTACAATTAACTGTGGACCTTGACTTGTACGTTCATACCCAAACGAGGATACCATACAAGGTCAGGTCGATATGGATCAATCCGGACGCCGTTTGAGCAAATGAGCCCGAAGCTCAAGTGCTTATGTGAAGATGACTGGACAGCTTTTTCAACAAGGGTAAGATCGAGTCGAATCACCGAGGCACCAATGGGACAATAATGAGGGAGAAGACTTCGCCAACTCTCTAGAAACTGGTAGGCCTCATCATAAGGGCACGTTTGGAAATTGCCCCCAAGTCGATTACAACAGATCAACGGACATTGTAGCTTGGCCTGACTTCGCGGCGTCTCGCTGCACATGTCTAACATTATCGAGAAGAGCTCGCGCATCGACAATCCCCACGTTTCTGTTGTAGAGGCCCAATTCAACCTCGCACCACCGCCGGTAATCAATTCGCGCGCAAGGTGGAAGTGGTCCGGTAGGGAGGAGTTCCGAATATGGAAGATCAGCTGCCATCACTTTACTTGTCAATGGGCCCTCACGAAACGGTACGTGCTTGACTTCCAAGGCAGGCACTGTTATGCCATTCTCTCCCGCCAACTGCACGGATGGTTGATCCTGTCGATGCAAGATGCCGTAGAATTGCTGATCGGGCAGTTTGGGGCAGCCATTGTCGGAGTGGCCGCTCACTGGTCTGTCGAGAACGTGTTAGCAAGCAATTCCACTACCGAAGTGATGTCTCGTTCGTAGTAATGCGATCAAGTGGTATATGCACTTACAAACAGATGGCCGAGCGCACTCCGACTTCGACGACAATGAAACATCGCACTGTTGTGGGCCCTTCGAAGGGCCCAGAATAGACGCCCTCCATCACAGTCCACCACCTTCGATCTCGCTCAATGGTCTGATCTTCCTCGGGCATGTAACCTTGGATCCCCGGGCATCTTTCCGGCGACCAAAGCATTGAGAAAACACGGCCTGGGATGAAGAAATTCAGGCCGACGACGCTTTGGTGAGGAAAGAAGACTAAAGTGATATCAGTATGCCTGGAAGTTATTATGACGTGAAGCGTTGACGTACAAGGATCGTAAAACCTGTCGGCGCCGCTTTTCATGCCGACATGCTCAAAAACGCTGGCCTTGTCCCTCCACTGGGGCCAGTGGACCTGTGACCAGTCTTCCAGAACAGCTTTGCCTTGTCTGTGACCTACTGTATATCGCTCGAGATTTTGTGCATCATCCTTCACAATCAAGAGAGACCCTGGAAGGTACATCGAACGCAGTTTTGGTGGCGACCAACTAAATCATGACAATCAGCCTTCGAATCGACAATGTGAAACCACTAAAGTCGTGCACTGAGCGGGTCACATTAGACAGCCCGCAAGCCAACTTACAAACGGACCACAGATAGTACTGAATTCACTTGCGCAAGGTAGGGCAGGACCTGCGGCTTATCGATTTTGCCGTTCGAAAGCGCGGCTTGGAGTGAAGATAAGGGTTCGATCAAATACTGCACATGTTCATTCGGAAGACTTTGCTCGTCCAAGACACCTGACAGGCAGAACAAAGTACGATAGAGGAAAGACAGGTCAAGATGAAAGGCATCAAATAATGGCGCATCGTCGTTTGAAAGGAGAGCGTGAAGATTGACTAGCAGCTGCTGCGTTGCTTCGCGGATTGCGACGACGCTTGATTGCTCCACGGCCGAGACATTTACACTATCTCGTGCCCGTTTCGACCCATCCATGTTGTTGAGACCAAAGGTATCGTAGCTTCTCTGATTGATGACTACGCAAGTTGGAAAGCTCCCAGATGTGACAAGGCTGAGCTAAGACGAGGCTACGAGCGGGCTGCCAGAGGGCTGAGCACACTTGCCTGCACGCAGCCTTCTCAGACCATTGTTCGGTTACCAGCACTCGTTAATGTCCTTTGAATCAAATATCATATGAAGCAGATCGTTGACAAGGCGCAGACATACAATGCTATGCGAAAGATGCAGACATATTCACCAGCCGCACGGTCCGACTGTTGAAGTGGATGGTTACAGAGACTCGCCACGAAAGCATCTGTGCATCATTCGCTACTACAGACGTTTGCGAGACTTCATAGATGCTGCTGAGGCAGGCTGCGAAGTCTGTCAATTCTTTCGACCATTCATCGAATATCATAGCCAGCGACAAGGGACGCAGAAAGTTGCAGAACTGCGGCTTGACGGCCCACGGCCCGATCAGCTTTGGCTGATTCTCGAGAATAAAGCTGAATACAACGAATCGAACAGAGCTGTTATTGATAAGGTGAGCATCGTGGCACTTTCAGCAGGCTTAGTCCCGGACTGGACCTATCAACATTGCAAGACTGCGTGTGTTGACGGTGTGGACGGATACAGTCGTGAACAGGCGAAAGAGCTGCTTCAGAGCGACTGGATCGAAGCCGGACCTTGGTTTTCTCCGCGTGAACTTGATATTAGTGATGGTGATGTCGGACAGAGAAGGATGCCCATTCTCCAGTTCTATCAGTGGCAAGGTGCGCATCTTGATCACGATTATCTTGGTTACAGACACGTTAACATGCTACAGCTCCGGAATCTCCAATTTTGGACATCCCTGCACGTCGGATTGGCGAAGTTCCGACCGCCCCAAGCGTGATGGTATTGGCTAGATCCTGGCTCAGTGATTGCGAACGGACACATCGGGCTTGTAAGCCTCAGATGAGCCTTGTCGTCCCCACTCGCCTGGTCGATGTTGAAAGCAATGTCCCAGGCCATCCAGTTCGGCTTCACGAAGTGGCCGACAGAAACGGGCTGGAGATTCGGTATGCTGCACTTAGCCATTGTTGGGGGCCCAAGGACGATGCAATCACAAAGCTTGAGCAGACGACTCTGGTTGAGTTGCAAGAGAAGATTGATTTTTCTTCCTTGTCTCAAAACTTTCAGGACGCAGTCACCGTGACCCGAGAACTAGGCCTAAAATATGTTTGGATCGATGCGCTATGTATCATCCAGGATTCAACAACAGACTGGGCGGCTGAGGCTGCGCGGATGGGAGACTATTATCGTCGAGCCGAGGTGACGATATCAGCCCTTACTTCTCCATCGGCCGACCATGGCATACTTGGCAAACGTGCATCCCTGGAACCTGTTGCTAAAATCAGAACAGAGAAAGGAATGCTATTTTTGCGGCCACTACTGCCAAGCGCCCTTAGCGTTATTGATGGACGTTACCACTGGCTATATCGAGCTCCGATAGGTGCGCAACACCTCAGTATGCGGGCCTGGACACTTCAAGAGCGCCTCTTCTCCCGTCGCATTCTATACTTTACCAGGGATCAGCTCATTTGGCAATGCAAGAGTCATATTGTTGCCGAAGACGGTCAATACTCAGTGAAAAAGCAAGGTTATGAGAGTCTCGACGGACGCGATGTCAGAGATCTCGTGGACATTAGCCCACGCCCTGTTGGTCAAGGTAATCAGCAGGTGCCCACCTCAGTCAGCTCAACGGGATGGTACGAGCGCCTCGACAACTTTATGCAGCGCAACTTACGCTACGACAGAGATCGATTACCGGCGATAGCTGCCGTTGCACGTGAGGTGCACCTGCTCACCTCGATGACATATCGTGCTGGGCTTTGGCATGGCGATTTCCGCACCATAGTCCAAGGACTTATGTGGCGACCCTACTATCCCGCGCGACGAGCAAACAACAGCTCTCCAAGCTGGAGCTGGTCATCTATGAGCTCCAGCGTACATTTCAACTTCTTGGACAGCTATCATATCATGCCCCAACCTGGCTTAGATGCCTCTTTGCTGGAATGGTCTACTGAGCTCGCATCTGCTGATCCTTTTGGCGCGGTCAACAACGGCCGGATTTTATTCGAAGCATGGACACAGACGTTCGAACGAGACCAGAGAGATCCCCTCAAGAGTGTTGATCGTCGCAAAAGGCTCGTTCACCCTTCCGCGTACTCCAAGAATTATATGGAGCAGCCAGAGAACAACATTACCATCCCACTCGACTTTGAGACTCAGTCGGGGTCGGCGGTGCCACTGCTTCTCATGTTGCTCTGCTGCACAGGAAGCGACACAGACAATCCACATCCAAAGAACTCATCTTTCTATTTTCTCGCACTTGAGGATCAGAAAACAGGATCGTCGACCCCCGAGCTTAGGCGAGTCGGCATTGGCTGGTCGGAAATAGGCAAACTTCCCAAGATTGACGAAGAACACGGCTGGGCGAGGAAGCTGATTTCAATTGTTTGAGATGTACACGAGTGGTTATAGGTGTTTGCCTTGCACGACTGCCCGGGCGCATCCAAGGCCACTGCCGATAACGGAGACGGTTGCATGCTCGTCTTTACGCCCCGGGACATCCTCGTCTCAAAACAAGAATCTTGCTCCAATTGCCGCATTCAGCAACACCACCACAGCGGAAACGACCGCAGCACGAGGAGCGAGACCTTTGATCGGAACCGAGCTATTCGGGCTAGCCGCCTTCGTGACAACGACACCGTTGGAGGTTGTGACGGTATCACCCCCGGCAGATGTCGTCGAGCCACTGCCCTGGGTCGCGGAGTTTGCAGAGGAAGAGTTGTATGCCTTGATCGAAGTCCAGTCGCCTGTCTGATCTGTCCAGTTGTAGTAATTGGCAGGATTGTGATTAGTGACCTATGCGGATTAGAGCGCCAACATCAAACGGACTGAAACCAGGACTCACCGTAATTGATTCAACGTACATTTTGAAAGGTACTTGCGTAAAGTCCGTCTCGCCGCCCGCCCAGCTGATGGTCCCCGGATTCACGCCCGGCGCACCTCCCGCCCAGTTGCCCAGTCTGATGTTGGCAGGTGTTTGCGGAAAGTTGCTGCCGCCATTGGCGTCTGACGAAGACAGAGTGCGAACTCTTTCGCCATCGATCAACCACACGATACTCGTAGCAGTCCATTCCACGCTGTACGTGTGCGATGTATCCTGGGGCGTGGTGACGGCCGGGTACGTAGCTCGGTCATACGTCGTGGTATTGCCCTTGCCGAAGTAATTGGTCTCAATCGAAGTGGTGTTACCGCCAAGCGCCTCCCAGTCGATTTCGTCGTAGTCGTCCGATTCGAAGACGATGGAGCTGACGATGCCGGTTCCGGGTGCAGCTTGCATCTTCACGTCGACCCTACCAAAGAAGAAGTAGCTGCGGAAATCCATGTTAGCGTTTGCGGGAAAATGCCGTGCTGCGATGGAGAATATCTGTTACAAATTGCTTGAGACGGTTGGGGCTTGTCCTTCAGCTGTGATCGCAAACTTGACGCCGTTGTCGTCGAACGAGACGGATGTCCCTTCCGCTTGCGTCCAGCTCTGATTAAAGAGTGATGCTGCATCTGAGCCTGTGAAGTCTGCTGTATATGACCATTGCGCGAGGCCCGGGTTGGGAGAGCATGTGGCGTTGGTCGGGTTGCAAGTACTGGCAACGACAGAGGCTGCAAGAGCAAAGATAGCAGAAGCCCTGAGTAGAGAAGACATTGCGCAAATACAAGCAAAAGACAATACACCTTGCGCGATGCAGGTATCCGAACAGTGGGTAGATAGAGTTTCTGCAAGTCAGAAGTTTGGGCAAGGCACACAAACGAGGGTATGACACACTGCAGCGAGCGAGCGATAAAATGAAAGCAACAGTCCGATAGGATAATCCCCCTGTCAACAAGCCGTGTGCGACGATGGGCAATATAGGCACGCACGGCGCTCGTGGCGATCGTCGCAAGCATCGACGCATCTCGAGACCTGCAACGTAAGATCGAGAGGCTGGAAAACTGGGTTCGACGTTCCAACTATATACGCGTCGCCTATGAGACCAGATGAACCATCACAAACAAACGTGGGGGTCCAGGATTCATGGTGGATACTCGGAGCGGGAACGCGTAAGAATGCTGCGTAATGATCGACTTTGCGTCGCGGTCGTGCACGCTCGGATATTTCCTGCATTAAATCCGAGAGATATCTCGACAGTCATGGCATATACCACGCTCGAAGTTCTGGTGCGACAGTCTCTTTTGGAAAGTTTCGATTAGATATTATGTTGTCTCATAGGGTACAACAGTATCGAAACCCCCAGTTCAACAATTCTGACACAAGAATGAGAACTGTTGTGACGACATCCGTGCCTGAAAGACATTGAATCGGATATCGTAACCGCGATTAATTTGCCAGAACATTTCACAGACGTAATGTCTCTCCACAGCTTGCCTATACCTTGTTTCACAACTTTGAAACGTGCTGGTCGCGTTGAGAGAAGGTTAGTTCCTTGAATATTGTCTCAGCTGGCGAAACGTTTCTCCGACCGTAGATGGCGGGACGACCTCGATCCGAAGAACTCAGTAGCATCAACCCAGACACTTTTCCACAATTAAAGCAGGTCCAATATCTGGTTCTGCCGATTCAATCGCCTGACTAATGCCGGCCTGCCGGCCTGTTACTCGCCGCGTGTGGATATACAGGCTTTCGGCGACATTGACCCGATTGGGTTTGAGTACAGTTTCGCAGGAATACCTCGATGACAGAATGGCGTGAATATGTGGAGCCGAGGCCGGGGCGTGACATCGCGGGACCCCTGGCTCCAATGATCAATAAGCTACATGGTTTCTTTCCGCTTGTGCGGTCTTCTCTTTCCATTATTCATCAGCCAAATGCTTCCACATTTACATGGTACGATTGTAACATTTTGCTCTCAATATCCACCGAAGTCGAACATATCTACCTCTCGATGTCCACAAACTTCCAAGTTTAAGTCTCCTCTCACACCTGCCACTTAGCGAAGGTTTCTACTTTGTAAACCAAGTCGAGGACAAGCGACTCCATCAAACACAAAGTCTAGTCTCTCTTCAATATCTCCATACCAGCTTCAAAATAAATCTCCAGCCCCGGATCACTACTTTAATCGCCACCATCATGAAGGATCGACTCTTCCAGCCGCTCAAAGTCGGCAACATGAACCTCGCCCACCGTCTCGCCATGGCACCCCTAACCCGCCTCCGCGCAACCGACGCACCCTCCCACATCCCCCTCCCCATGGCCACAACCCACTATCATCAGCGTTCCATCGTGCCGGGAACCCTCATAATCTCCGAAGGAACCCACCCCTTCCCCTCCGGCGCCGGCCACGCCAACAGCCCCGGCATCTGGACGCCCGCACAAATCTCCCGCTGGCGCGAAATCGCCTCCGCCGTGCACGCAAACGGCAGCTATATCTTCATGCAACTCTGGGCCGAAGGCCGGGCCTGTGATCCAAAAGTCCTGGCAACGCACGGGGTGGCGCTGCAGGGGCCCAGCGCGGTGCCGATTAGCGAGAAGCGTGCTGTGCCCAAGGAGATGAGCGAAAGTGAGATTTGGGAGGCGATTGACGGGTATGCGAGGGCCGCGAAGAATGCGGTCGAGGCGGGCATGGATGGGGTGGAGTTCCACGGCGCGAACGGATATCTGATTGATCAGTTCCTGCAGCCGGCGAGTAATCGGCGGACGGACGCCTGGGGCGGGAGCGTGTCGAAACGATCCAGGTTCGCGGTCGAGGTCGTAAAGGCCGCGGTCAAGGCCGTGGGGGATCCGAAGAAAGTGGGTATCCGGTTCAGTCCGTGGACGAGGGTGCAAGGGCTGGGCATGGATGATCCGATTGAGCAGTTTTCCGACGTGATCGACCGGATCAATGGCTTGGGACTGGCTTACTTGCATCTCGTCGAGCCGCGGGTTTCGGGCATGAAGACGCTGGAGACGTGGACGGGCAGCAATGCCAAGTTTATGGAGGCTTGGGGAGATGCTCCGGTGTTTTTGGCGGGAGGCTTCACACCGGAGATTGCGAGAGAGGCGGTGAACCAGGATCTGCCTAATAGGGATATTGTGGTCGTTTTTGGTAGGTTGTGGACATCAAACCCGGACCTGCCTTATAAGATCAAGAACAACATCCCGCTCAGGTCGCCGGATCGGAGTACATTCTACAATGTGAAGGAGGAACGCGGGTATATCGACTTCCCTTACAGTGAAGAGTTTGTACGAGAGCACGGCAGCAAATTATAGCGAACGGCATCGTGGCGCGGCATCATAGTGGACAGAGATGATGTATAGAATGATGTGTGATTACCTCGATTCGAAGATGAGAGACTGGCAAGATCTATTAATGTTTGTCCGATGTTGTAATAGCATGAGGTTCAGCTCGCAGTAAGTGCGCATATCTATAAAGGTTGTCAAGCTTGAGCATAGCGCATATCACTTCCTTCTCCGTATCCCTCGCTCATACAAGTTCCTTGCTCGCCCACTGCTGGGGCCCACATCGGCGGACTTGCGGGTCAATGCTCCCGTATGCTTTCCATCACATATGATGGTTCCCGCATGCCAGTCATCAATGAACACGCCGCTGAGGCAAAATTCGGCACCCTTCAACACCTCCTCACACCTGAGAAGCAGTTCTTCATGAACGCACTCGCAGTTGGCAGCCCGATTTCGCATCAGGATGCACATTTTCGTTATGAGGATGTCTGGATTTCAGAATATTCGGATAGTGTTGGTAAGGTGACGTGGAGAGGTGTAAGGTAAACTTCCAAGCATGCAAGCTGCAGACGTCATTGATGTACACATGTCACAATGTTTTTGCGACGGCATAGACAAAGGAGTGTGTCCGTGGTGGGTCGAAAGAAAAGACAGGAAGCTGATACAAAGAGCGTTGATGGGGATGTCGAATGAAAGACGAGACGGGCATTGTGTCGCCCCAGGTCTCAGAACTTCTCTCAGGCAATGTTATCAACCCATTCGTTGTTGCAGTCCCGAAATCTTTCGCTCATCCGAAACATTCACACGTCGACTGAGACATCTTGAAGCCGGTTTGAAGATGCACTCATCAATCATAGCACCCCGTCCAATCAGGAAAGTGCGCTTTGCTCTCCTTCAACCATCTGAAGAGCAGTTTCCGGACCACGATGAAGATCAGACCAGACCTGAGACTAATGTCGCTGTAGCCTCCGTGGTACTTGGACCCGAGCGCATAGAAAGGGCCAGTCCCAGCGGCTTACAGTATTCTCAGGGCAGCGCCTTCCAGAACAACACAATCAGACAGAACATGCCCGTAATCGAGCTCCCACCGATCCCCGAGCCACGTGCGACAGGAAACCCACGGTTGAAGAGAACTCGCCAATTTCAATGGGAGGTATCCGAACTCACCAAAACATTTCAGGCCAAAAGACCGCGTTCATGGACGGAAATCTCGCAGCAGCGCTGTGATATTTGCGGTGGTCGACACACGAAGCAGGACTGCCAGGTATATATAAGGAGACTGATCGAAGATGGGAGGCTCGTTGTGCCTGAGCTGATGATACCTGAAGAGGAGAGATGCCTGGCTTGTGGCTTGGGACATGAGATTGATGAGTGCGAGATGATGAGAAAGGGCACTGTTGAGTACTGCGGGAACGGTCTCCTCGGGACTGGAGATGCAGGATCTGGTGCTGCTCCTTTGAAGGTGAGACTGCAATTCGAGAGACCGAAGAAGGCGTTCTCGAGGAATACACGTCGGCGACGAGTATGATTGAGTTCAGCTGTACTTGTGGACGTGCAGAGAGGCTACATGTCAGCGCTGGAAATAGGGCGGCAAGTTGTACAGTACCTGAGGTTAAAACTGTTCCGAGCACAAGATCCACTCCGTCGTAAGATTTGCCATGAGCAACATGTAACGCGGGCACGGGTTGGTTGACTGTGTAGGCGACCAGTGAAGGTCGGCGTC
>UYJD01000001.1:2854966-2885905 GCA_900618795.1 Cyanodermella asteris
GTGGTGTTGGGGGTGGGGACGGAGGAGCCGTTTGCGGCGGGGGCGGGGTGGGCTGAAAAGGAGTCGGTGGTGGTCGTCATGGCGGAGGTTGATGATTGGTTGTCGTTGGTCTGGGTTGAGGTCGAGGTTGGGTCGTTAAAGGGGACGAAGCCGTCGTTGTAATCGTTGGGGTTCTCCGGAGAGCTGGCTTCGGTCTCCTTCAGTGCTGCGGCTTCACGTTTGAGTGAGGCGAGAGTCTCCGGGTCGATGTTTGCTGCTCCTCCGTAGCGAAGTTGGTAGTGTGTTGTGGCGAGCTTGGATCCCATTGAGTGACATCCAAAGCAAGTTATAGGAAGACAAGGTGGAAATCAGGGGCTAGGTACAGAGAAGATTTGAGGAGGCTGTTATACATGTAGCCGGGCGTGCCAGCCTGCCAATCAGAACTCAATGAATGAAGCTCACGATTCAGACACGGCTGACTGGTAGCCGAACGTTTAGGTATCTGCGGGGTAGAACCCCATCTTGAACGATGACGCTCGCGATCCAAGGCGTAAATATGTCTGTAGATGCAGATTGATAGACATGGGGTTGCGGAGTTGTCGTGGTGAGAACGGGCCTAGAAGCTGAGCTTGGAGAGCTTCCCCGCGAAGTTGATGCTGGATCAGCGTTGGCGCTCGGACAGGTGGAGGCGGGATCAAAGTTAATTGAGCCTCCTCACGCTGCGGGCGTGACTTGGCCAGGATTGATTGTTTCAAGGTGATCGTTCATAGGCTCCTCTTTCTGCTTTGGGCTACACGAGGGTCCACATATGACGAAAGGGGTATGCAGATGATCTGTTTGGAAGCTCAACTATTTGTCATTGTAGGTTGAGCACATATCACAGCAAAGGACAAGCCGATCGAAACTCACAAAACACAATTGCAGGTATGAACGTAGGGTTGGCCAAGAAAAGTTGTGTATATTGTAAGAGGAGCTTGCCTCACTGTGCTATTCCTATACACGCAATCATTTGAAGTAAATCAATGATTATCGAACCGTCGGCCAGCAACCCGAAGTACAACGCCAACCATGCTGGGGGGATCATCTCATAATATGCAAAAATAAAAAAAGGCCCATTGTCGTTACGTGGTTGTCGAATTGCCAGCTTCAAGCTGACCTGGCGTAGCATTCTCGTTCCGCCTGTTTCTCCTCCAGCTTCTCGGTATCAAAGGTGCCCACTGTATGGGCGGTCTCTCGGTTGTGGCAGCTTCGGGATGTGCTGATAGTGTTTGTGGTTGAGATTCGGGCTGAGAGTGCTGATTTTGACCATTCCTTCCAAATAACGAAGGAAATGAGTTGTTCTCGGGTTGGGACGGAGGAAACTGCATGAGCCGTCTCTGGGGTGGCAGAGCATCGACACGGCCGGTCAATCTTGGCATGAATCTGCTGAGACCGCCAGCAGGTGCCGCAGCAGCCGCAGCTGGTTGTGTGATCTCTCCGTTCTCGAAGGGATTCTGAGTTGTGCCATCGGCAGCCACAGCACCATTCGGCTGAGTAGGATCGCCCGGCATCGTCCCGTCCGGCCTTGGCTTCGGGACATAGAAGTCGGCCTTACACAACGGACAGCAAGCACGCCGATTTGTCAGCCATGGATCCAGACAGGATGCGTGGAACGCATGGCCGCATGTCAAACCGCGAACGTCGTCGTTGTCTTCCAACGTGTCGATACAGATGGCACAGGAATCACCCGGTGCTTCAAGCATTTCCGAGGCTCCAGGCACGGCGGGCGGAATTGCCTCATCATCTTCATCCATCGTTCCAGTGTTGGAATTCATGGTTTTGACCTCGGCGAGAGCTCCGCTGGTAGACGCAAAAGTAGACGGTTCGGTGGTCGTGGCAGGCTCCTTGGCCGGAACAGGCGCCGGGGTGGATGTTGATGGCTCGACATGGCCCGGTTCCCGATTCGTTTCGTTGAGTTCAGCCGACTTCTTAGACGAGCCCTCTCCGTCGTTCGTTTCGATTGGAGCAATGACCCCTTCAGCCTCTTTGATGCTTGCTGCCCTGCTTTGTGACACACCACCCTCCGTAGAAAGGCCTTGCGCGGCGCGCGTCGAAACCCATGTCTTGTATTTGGTGACCGGAAACCTCTCGTTGACCTCATCCATGGTCATCAGCTTTTTCTCCCTTCGCCGCCTGCGCTGCGGTATTGCAGCCAGATCGATCGGTTCGCCATTCTCGTCGTGTTGTCTGGCCCGGTTGCGTGCGTTATATCTGAAGCAGTACTTCACACCGACGATGATCCTGTAATGCGTCAATATCAATCAAAGGCGACAGTCTGCGTGGTGATCAAAACATGTCTGCGGAGCCGGAGCACAGCCTCGCTGACATGGCGGGTCCGGTTACAACGACGTACCATAAGTTTGTGAAAACAACACCGAAGCCAAGGGCAACGAAGAAGAGCAGTGGTGAGTTCTGAGGGCCTCCACCACCCGACGGCTGACCTGTACTTGTCGAGTCGGGCTGAGTGAAGGTTGGTGATGCTGAGGACGAAGTTGCAGACATGATGACTTGTGCCGAGGTAACAAGCCGGATGAAGCGGTAGCTATGTACAAGAATGGACTTTATTCAGCGACAGATGTCGACGCCATGCGCTCTGAGCTACCGAGACTGCAAGAGATGGAAGCGACGGAATGGTGGCGAAGGTTGTGAGCTGATTCAGGGACGGCTCTCAGCACAAGGCAGGGTGCGACAGTAGGGAGGGAGCGGGCGGCTAAATCCGAAACAGGTGTCGCCGACGGTCGCAGAAGGGCATTACGGTCGTGAAGTGGAATGTCGAGAGGAGGAATAGATGGTGGCGAAGGAAGGAGAGAAAGGAGATGACGACGGCGAGGAGGTGCTTGTGGATCCCTGGTGTGGCGGGAAGGGAGGAGGTGAAGCGCAGCAGAAGGCGGGAAAGAGAGTCGACTTAACGATTTGACCACTGCAGCCCGAAGCATGAAGCGATCGGCAGTCAGCTAGCCGCAACGGGCGCACGACCTCACAACGGCCGCCCGCTGTTTGTCCCCGGTAAGACGCCCGCTGGCACCGCTAACGCTCAGCCCCCCGGGCGGCTAAACGTCCCTCTACAGCAGCAAGACGGCCGCGACCCACGGGGCAGCAAACGAAACAAACCCAATTTCCACGCCGCAGGGAGAAGACGTTCATGCAGCTCTGCATTGTTCCCCCTTTGTTTGACGCTGTCGATGTTGACTCGTTATGATACAACTATTCTTCTGATCTACGGTCAATGTCGGCCGTGTCCTTGTTGTGCACGCGAGCAGCTTATGGTTTGCCTCGACACCACCTTCGCCTCCACCTTGCTTTACCCCCGTCCTGAAGAATGGACTCCGCGCTACAAGTCACTGGCCGGATAGCCTAAAAGACTGGCGGCTGATCGAGGCTGATTTGACCATCTGCTGCAGCGTGCCTGCATTCCGACATGCGAGCTGTCTGCGACATCACAATGCTTCAATAGATTGAACGATCCTCGACATCGATCGTGCTTCTCAAATCATATACACAAGATATTACACTCATACACAGCCTCCCTTGCTTGTTGTTCACTATCTGTCATCCAATCCTTGCTTTATAGCCCGCCCTAGATCCGCCCGTCCCGCCTGACGCGCCTCCCAGCGATCGGTCGGCCCTTATCTCCTCAACCACCACCCGACCATGGCCTATCCGACACTCCATCTCAAATCAACCACACAAACGTACGGTATTTCTCCTTGTTCCTATCAACATCCACAACCATCGCGTCTCACCATTTCTACGTGACCAGAAGTCGACAAAGGCATGATCACAACATCAAGCGCGTGATCCATGGATGTTTCCCCTCACCAAGAAGGCCCTCGAGCCGAAACTTTATGGCTCACATCGTCCTACCGGCGACCAAGCCTGTCAGAAGAGATTCTAGATCCACAGCCTCAGGCCACTGCCCCCGGCTTCCAAGCACGCCTCTTCAACGGTCTTGCCAAGGAAAGTCCCCAGCGACACGTTTTCCCCTCCGCATTCGAGCATTTCTGGACCACGCGTAGATGCACCCACGAAGCGCTAATCGCACAGGTGAAAAGCAGTCCTCATATGTACACCATGCATGCCACGATGCAGGAGTACGTACTGTACAATGCCGTGTCGCAAAAATCCTGCAGTGATCTGACAATGTCCTGTAACCCACCCAGAACATATGCATGCATCTTCAAAGCGCGAATGACACCCGGCGTTCCACCACGCTGATTCGTTCCCCCCAACACCGACCAGACTCTCGCCATTTTACCCTGATAGGGCCTCGCCCGCCTGTTGTGCAGCACTGCAGCCGCCTCAACGGCCCTGTAAACTTGAATTATTGCGCAAGCCCGAAAAAGGCGAGCGCCAGGGCGTTTGGACAGCCCTCCACAGGCCGCTGACAGGTCAAGGCTCTTGCGAGTCGGGCGGCATCATGTTCGTCCGAGTATTCGTGGACTTTCCAGGCTCGAAGCCCACACAGCCTTGCGCGGCCTCGATGACGGACGTGACAGGCTGGGCGGGATGGCACCGGTCAAGCCTGAGAGACCGTAACTGCCGTAAGGCTTAAGCGTTATTCTTCGAGGACCTAACTCTCGACTCTTGAGCAGGCTGTGCAAGCAAGTTCGAGGGTTATCCAGCGGATCGCGCATATCCGTTTGGCACCACCACCCTTGGTGCGGAAATGTGTGCATCGATATCAAGATCACCACAATGCGAGCAGGCATCGGGAGAGTCTGGGATCAAAGCATCATCATGAGCACCAAAGCAACGCGGCTCAGCTTCACGGCCACGAGGTCGCCGAGTGGCAAAAGTACCCCATCTTCCAAATCACAAAATCCATCTATTAGACATTATTATCTTCTCCACGAATCGTCACCATCTCTCAAATCTCTGCAATAATTCGTAATCATAAAACACCCTCCCCCCCCCCTCCCCTCTCCCCACACGATCATTCACTTCCAGCACGTCACCTTGACGTATGTACGTCTCTTCCATCGAGTCCATGCCTTTTTTTTTCTTTTCTCTTCCGCCGAAAACATCGCATCGTTTGCTCCGGGCGCAAGCTTTTTTTCCCCACGCTCATCAAGGCTCGATCTCTCTCCGGAATCTGGAAAAATGGCAACCCCAGGTCCGCAAAAGACCGGGTCGCAGCGCGTCGCAGGCTCAATTGAGCCGTACATCGCCCGAATCGAGTATAGTCTACTGCCGTAAGCTGTCGCCCGTGATCGACGGGGTCGGGTGCTGCTTTTGGGGTAACGGTGGGATGATCGTGAGGGGCTTGGGATCAGATCGCATGTATGTAGGTTCGGAACTACACTACTGCACTATGTAAATCTGTGATTTTGGACGGTTTGGTCTCGAGAGTAGACTTCGAGTTGAGACTCACGTTGTGACGATTTTCGAATCAGGATTGCTGGAGTTCCTGTCGCTGACCTCACGATACTTCGGCATTTGCGTTCCCCAATGTATAATCGAGAGGTTTGGTGCGAATGCACGATGGCGGCCAAGGCGGATGAGCAACTTCGCGGAGTGCATGCAGCTTGCGTAGGCATGCATGCGTGTTCTGGTGCCCGTGCAGGAAGCGTGAGAGACTGTCTCGGAGAGTCGGTCAGGGGGGCTGCAGAAATGTGTTGTTGCATTGATCTCGAAGGGGTCAAAGTACCGCAGCACCAGCTTTTTTTTGGTGGAACAAAAAAAAAAAGAAAATAGTTGAGTGGGCGTGAAAGCTCACAAGCTGAAGGTTTTCGATCTTTCCGCGGAGAAAATGATTTCCTTGTGTCGCCCTTTGATGCATTCACGTATTCCTTCTGATGAAGCTGTTTCACAAGGACTGTCCTATGATGGGTACGCGCGACTCTCTTGTGTTGGAACTCTGCGACCATGATGATTGGTTTGCATGATGAAAAAACTGGGCGTCTGGTCTCAGATTTGGGAGGAAAGAAAAGCTTGAAATTTTGTCAGTCGTGAACCTCCGAATATTATTTCCTGACCGGGTGGCCTGAACAAGGGTCGTTGAAACTGGTTTTGTGGTTTACTGCCGCCCAATTTCCCGGAACCAGATTCATTTCATGGTCATTGCAAGAGCTTCGTTTTATCGTGGTGTATTTTGTGCGAGGCTTGGGCTGGATTGCCAACTTGAATCAGGATATAAGTCTTGATCTGATGATTTCCACCACACGGCGCCGACTACCTGAATAGAAAACAGCGGATCGATGATTGATGAAACTATTGCAAAACAGCACCGTCATGGCTGTAATCAGCTGGTCGATGGGAGTTAAGTGTTTTGCGATATGCACCTAAATACTTCGACTTTGCAACAGGTGAGGCGCAAGATGTGTCTCACAAAGTGCACTCAGCCCTTCCCCGAGCATCGCCAGCACGCTGTGGAAACGAAAGGACCGCTGTGAAGTGGTAAAATCAATAGCTCAGGAGGTTGCAGCCTCCCAGCAGGGTATCTCAAGCAAAATTGCAAAGAGGTATTAAGACAAACCATGCGAAGTGAAGCTCACTGCCCACATCTGCCCCTCAGTCGCTTCTTTCTTTCCGTCTCAGCACATCTTTAGCTGCCTCAATCGCTTTGCGGGGCACTCCGGCCATTGCAGCAATTCTCAGTGCATGACTCTTCCTGTTCACTCCTTTCCTCACCTTGTGGACAAAGACGAACCCTCTCCCCGGACCGTCCAGCTCATTGATATCTGTACAATACATTCCGACCTTTCCATCTCCTACCCAGCCTCGATCCTCGATTTCGTCAATAACACCGTGGAAATGCGTTGCGAACAATGATCTGCATCCGATTTCATCGACCAGACATGTCAATGATCCGACTGCGACTGCTTCGCCGTCCTCTGGCGTAGTTCCTCGTCCTACTTCATCCATGATGACAAGAGAGCGATTCGTGGCATGAGTGAGGATATGGGCCGTTTCGAGCATTTCGGTCATGAACGTAGACTGGTCTGAAAAGAGAGCATCGGCGGACCCGATGCGTGCGAAAAGTACGTCAACAATTCCTATGCGCGCGTAGGCGGCAGGAATGAACAAACCAGTCTGAGCAAGAAGGGTAAGCAGCGCGTTTTGCCGCAGGAAGGTTGATTTCCCAGCCATGTTCGGTCCGGTGATTAAATGGAGACATTCACCTCCAGTATGCGACGAAGAGACTGTAGAAGATGTTTCTTGTTGCGTGCTAGGATGCGAGTTGAGGAAACAATCGTTTGACACAAAAGAGCGGCCTCTCTCCTCCAAACCGAGCGTGACTGTGGGGTGACGGCCTGCTACAATCTCGAGAGCTTTGCTGTTATCAACGATTGGTCGTACAGCACTTTGCTCCTGTGCCAGCGTCGCAGACGAGCAAGCGACATCCAGTTCGTCAAGTATGGCCGCGTTGCGACGAAGTTTGAGAAGATTCCTCACAACCTCATCTCTGAGCTCGCGAAAGACGACTTGCTCTTCGTCTCGGATGTGAGACTTGGTACGGTCGAGCTGCTTACCAAGCTCGCTCCATGCTGGAATGTAGAAAGAACTTGTCGTTTTCAGACCTCTGACGACCGTCGCCTCTGGAAAAGCATCGATGAAGGTCTGTATACTCTTTGCACCTTTCCCTTTCAGGTGGCATATGTATCCCATACTCGGCTGCCACTGTAGAGACAGCCCTTTGAGCTTTGATCGGCTCCTCAATTGTTCGCACAGGTTGTCTTTATGTTCGGTGAGCTCATCGAGCTTGTCGTGAAGCTTTGTCAGTTCTGGGCTTGCTGTCCTGCGCATGATCCAAGTGTCCTCGTCCTTTTCAGATTGATGCGCAACTCTGGTCTTTGCTCGAACTACACTTCCCAGTGCCTGGATGTCTTCAAGATCGCCTTGACCCAGGATTTGTTGCGCAGTGCTGATGACATCTGAGGTGCCTTCTTGTTCCTGCTCATGAGCAGCTATCAAACCATCCTCGTCGATTGCATTAGCTATGCGATTGCACAGGGCGGATGCTTCTTCCAGCGAGAAGCGTTGTCGGAGCTGAGACAGTGCCGTGCCTTTTTCCCCACCCAAAGCTGTCGTGATCCTTTCCATTGTCTGGATGGTTCTCGACAAGCTGACCAGATCATCCGCATCTGCACGTGCAAGAGCAAACTTCTGACTCAGTCGTTGTGCATCGAACGTCTGGGTCAAGAGGGACCTCAAATCCTTCCTGAGGTCCTGCTTCGCGAGCAGTTCTTCGACAAGGTCTAAGCGATCATTGATCACAGACTGTATCGTCGACGGCCGAATGATCCGATCTCGAAGCAGTCGAGCTCCGCTATTTGTCACAGTTCGACTGACAGCGTGAAGCAGAGATCCTTTTGCGCGCGAATCTCGAATAGTTTCCAGAATCTCGAGTCCTCTCATAGTGTCTCTGTCAATGATCATGTTATCGGTGTCTCGCCGTCTGATGGGAGGCCGCAGTTTCGTTTCCGAGGTCAGCAGCCTGCCCTGAACATAGTTCAACAAGACAGACCCGGCGCCAATCTCGTCTGTTGTGAAATTACTCCGGGATGCTTTTGGGAGGTCGGAGTCCAGCATCGGCAACCAACTCTCTATGCCGGGGCTTGCGAAATGCTCGGGCTGCCAAGAGACCAGCATCTGCTCCGGTCCAAGCGCTTCGAAAATGAGATCTTTGAGCACATCGCTCATGCCTTCTGTCAATAAGATCTCCTTCGCGCCCACCCGGGAGAGGAGCGATGGTAGATCTGGTAAGGTCGTGCTTTGGGTATAAAATTCACCAGTAGACAAGTCGACCCAGGCGAGACCGATGGGCACATTTGACAGACGTAGTTTATCCGCAGCGAGACTGTCAGCCGAATCCGGAGTCTCCTGAGCCTGGCTGTCCCGCTCAAAGTGACCTTCTCCCAGGGTCTCGCTTTCGTCCTGCGGGTCGACAATGTCTTCGAAAGCTTCTCTGGTCTCTTGGTCACTCTGGTGCATCTCCCGTGCCATTCTCTTCTTCCTCCTAACGTCCTCCTTGTCCTCTGCCCATAGACTCAAACACCAATTGTTTGCACCCCCTTCCAACCACCGCTCATCCACCAGCGTACCCCTCGTAACAACCCTCGAGACCCTTCTCACCGATTTGTTACCTCCATTCCTCACTCTCTCCTCCACACCCACCACATCAAACTCCTCAGCAATAGCCGCATACTTGCCCAAATCCTGCACCAATACCTTCAGATACCTCTCAAGCTGCATCCACGGAAAGCCCGCCATGGGGACTTTCCCCGCATCTTTCGTACTTTTGGCCGCAACCTTGATTCCGAGCAGCGGTCCGTACGTCTCGGCTTGTTCGCAGTACAGCTCATAAAACCCGCCGACGCGGGTCAACACGACGCAATTGGAGAATTGCGCCATATGGTCGCGAGCTTGTGCGATGACGGTCGGGTATGTTGGCGAGACATCTTGAAGGGGAAGCGGGAGTGGGGAATTGGATTTGAGGAGGCCTTGGGGTTGGGGTTTGAGCTTTATGGTGGAGCGGGAGCTGGCGGAGCGGATTGTTGTGAATGAGGACGGGTTCCGGGCTGCTCGGGGTAGTGAGAAGGCATGCTTTGAGACGTGTATTGGAGTCTTTAGGGAGGGAGGTAGGCGCTGCAGCTTCTGCGCGCGACAGATTCTTGTCGCGAGCTGCCCATGGTGCATGCCGGCTTTGGTGGTGGTTGTGAGGTGAGGAAGTGAAAGTCGGCGGAGTGGACGCCGGATGGTTAGATGCGGATCAGGGGCCGGATTGAAGCTTTCTGAGCACAGACTACGGTAGTCCAAGAATCTTCATATTTGAAAAGCTTTGCATTCAATATTGAGGAGATTGATTGCCTTTTATGAACAATCATGTCACTGGGTATATGCGTCAAGCGGTACTAAGGCAGACACATGCTCTTTCACGGCTGCATGCTAGGACAAGGATCATTGAACTGGTAATCATTATCCATTTGAACTGTCATCATCCTCCTTTCTATCGTGCGTCTGCCCGACGCCTCCAACGCCTGCCTGTCTAAACAACATTGAAACAATGATAGCACAGTATGCAAGTCTGGGTGCCCATCACGTCGCCGTGCTTCTTCCGCGCGCCTGACCAAAGCCAACGAGCCAACTCACACAGGTAATGGTGAGCGCGCTATTCTATAATTCTCGGTCTTTCGTGATGATGCCTGCTGAAAGTAGAGAAAGAAGTTCGCAAGATAAGCGTGGTATAAGACGTGTCCGGAGACACCCGAAATTCCTCGTCGTGGTCGTTTGTCTCGTCAGTTGACCTCACATTTACTGTCCCGCGCACTGGACGCGCTCTGCACCTGGCGGTACATCGTCGTCGTCATCCTCCATGGTGGCCCCTCGCGCACCTTGGTGATCCGGCTCTTCAAGGTAGTGGTCATCCTCGTGTGCACCAGCAGGTACAGACTCAGAGAGTGGATCAACTTCAAGCGGGCCAGACTCGTCATCGTCCATAGCGTTCGGGTCTGCCTTCGATGTATCGACGGGCGGTAGGCCAAAGATCTTCTTGAGGCCATTCTTTTGGTCGAGAGTGAGAGGACTAATGCTCTCAGGGAACTCAATATCGAATTGTACGTACAGGTTGCCATAGTCGTGGTGGCGCTCAGATGGCATACCTTGTCCGCGAATCATCTTCACCATCTCGGGCTGGATTACCTCACCCGGGGTGATGTTGACAACTACCCAGCGAGGAATGCTGTCCAAATGCTGGATATGGATCTGGCCGCCGGCGAGTGCCGTGTATAGGTGTATCTTGGCCTTGTAAATCAAATCATCTCCTCGCCGGACGAATCGAGAGTGAGGTTTCTGTTCGATCTCAAAGACAATATCACCGGGCTCCAAACCAGGCATCTGGTCGCCTTCACCTCCGAACACGATCTTCTTGCCGGACGGAGTGCCCTTGTCGACCGGAACGTGGAGGACCTTGCGCTCGATCCCGGTCTTCTTGCCTCGGCACTTCTTGCAGCGGTCCTTCTCTTTGATCATCTCACCCTCACCACCGCAGTCGGGACACACGGTCTGGAAGCGCTGAATCATAGGACCCATTTGGCGCATCATGGTCTTCATACCCTGACCATTGCAGCCAGAGCAAGTTTTGACAGCACCTTCCTTTCCGCCACGACCGGAGCAGTCTGAGCAAATGACGGACTTCTGGAGAGCCAGCTTGGATGTTTTGCCGTTATAGATGTCTTCGAGGTTGACCTTGTGGACGTGGTGGATTGTTCGTGCTTTCTTGGGACCTGTATCTCTCCCCATGCCGCCGAACATGCCGCCGAATCCACCTCCACCACCTCCGCCACCAAAGAATTGAGCGAAGATGTCCTCGGCGGCCATTCCACCTCCGGGTCCGCCGGATTCTGACAACCCTTCTTCACCATATTGGTCGTAAAGTTGACGCTTTTGCGGATCAGACAATGCCTCGTATGCTTTCGAAATCTCCTTGAACTTTTCTGCGGCTTCTGGGTTGTCTCTGTTCTTGTCAGGATGGTGCTTGAGAGCGCCCTTTTTGTAGGCGGTTTTCAGTTGACTCTCCGACGCATCTGGGGAGACCTAGCGGGTCGGTTAGTGAGCGGATAAAGTTGAAACGTGAGCAGGTTTTCGAAACGTACCCCCAGAAGGTCGTAGAACTTGGTCTCCTTGACCATCTTCGATCGGTATTGAGTGTCTTCGTTTCTCGCGAATCTAGAGGGTGCCGGGGGCAGAGTGGGCTGCTGGAAGTGGGCTGCGCAGAGCCGTTGACGGAAGGAGGCTGGAGGGGCGGGAACGGAAGGGCTGACAACAATGTGATCCCGAAGTTTTCGAGATCAAGTCTTCAAATCGCAGCAAGTTGTGAGACAGAAGAGAGAAGGGCAAAGGTCTGTTGCAGGTTGATTTATTATCAAACTGGGCACATGGCCGACTGCGGCAAGGCGATCTACTTCACTGCAGGCCGACGGCGTTGACCAACTCTTTTTTAGAGCCGGAGCGACTGACAGAAGCCCGTAGAATCCCGGAAACCGGCGAAACCATTCACCGGCAAGGCTGAACTCCGTGTCACTAATAGGCGTCCCCCGACTCAGATAGATCTTGACTGCCATCGACGACGAGCGTTTGGCTTCACAAAAAGCTCCTCCTATCACAGCCCAATGCCCTTTGACAGTGATCACCTAGCATTATGGATCTTCTCTCGGCTGGAAACGTGCGATGTGCTACCTCAGCGTTCGTGAAGGCCGTTGAAACGCCGGCGCAAAGTGGGCCGACAGAAGTTGTTACGACGGGTACTTTGCTACCTCTTTCGATTGCTACTGCTGTGAGTACTTCTGCATGTATATAAGAAGATGGTAGTAAGAGTGGTCTTCTAGCTACTAGTAATAGAGGTGATATAGGTACGCTTGATAGTGTTACCCGATCTACTTAGGGAGGTAGCTAACTGAGTGTCTCCGTTAAGATTTCTGTCGGTCCACCTCGGGCGGCTGCCGAAGCTCGAAGATGCTATCACTTATTGCTCGTGGATTCTTTGTAATTTGCCTTGATCAGGCTTTCAGGTGACACAATTGTTATCCCCTTTCGCGCAGCTAAGTTCGGCGTCAAAAAGCCGACTTTTGTGGATTCTGAAAGCTGTATTCTCAGAGGGAGCTATGTTTGCATTGGAACTCTTTCATATGTGCCACGGGTTTCAGACTATTTCTGTTCCTTCTAACTAGTCGTCTTGCTCTAGTGCCCGACAACTGCGCGTCGGTACACTATCGCCGATGCTTTCGTTTACAAGGCCGGGACCCTCGCTCCAGACTTGTCGACCAACCACCATCATCGCCCGAAGCGAGAAAAGTTGCACCTCTCGGCTCGCACAGACCGGCAGTGAGACCACGGCTGCGCGAGGTGGCCCAGGTTTTGCAGACAAATCCATTAGTCTCTGCTCCGAATGTGCGACTGTCCGTCTAGACTGTATGCGGGCTGGGGAGTCAATGAAAATCTGGCTCAATACGGAGGAAGAATGGTTGTTGTGTGAGGCTGATTTGCGAATGTTGCATCGAACTACCACTGGAGTCCTGTCGAGACCGAATGCAGGTAACCCTTTTCCGGAAAGAGGACAAGTCTCGTACAGTGGTATGTATGAAAACGCCCGATGAGAAGCACAGGTGGTGTCGCCCAACGTCCATGGTCACGAATAATAGTACTTAACGCTAGAATTCTCTGAAACCTGCACGGCACTTTTAACTTGGTTCGATGAGGGCAAGACTGATCATCTTTCCAGCCAGACTGGAAGAGTGGTACAAGTTCGGCATGGCGTTGAGTTACGGTTTCGGCATCACACCGACAAAGGCAGAGACCACCACATCTATCGACAGGCGGCTCGAGGTCCGTCACCAGTTTCACGCAAATTGCCGGTTCACAATAGATGGCGACGAAACGCCATTCGATATGGCGCCTTTCCCGACGCGGGCCGTGGACGTCGGTACCGACCACGATCCGCTGGCCCAAAATTACATATTCCTCTGCCAAACGAAAGAGGTCCTTACATCGCTTTGAGCCATTGTTTGGGGTGACGGTGCTGACGTGCTGAAGCTCACGGCTGGTACATTTGAACGAGTTTTAGGAGCAAATAACTTGTGCTCGACTCAGCAAGACGTTTCGAGACACCGTCGAAGTTGCTCCGTCGGGAACACAGGGGCACCATATCTGTTCAAGGTTATTCAATTTTGTTCACCGATTCCTTGACACGACTATGAAGGCGCCTTTCTGTCGACACGACATGCGCGCCTATCATCCAAGCAGCTATCGGCACACGTCTTCGCTGTGCGGTCATTCGACTTGCTCAAAGGAGGCCATTCGAATCACCATGCGGCCGGCAGACTCTTTCTGAACGCAGTTCTGCAGGAACGAAAGAGACGAAAAGTCTAGTTCGAGCGTGATCGTTGTCTCCGAACGTCGTCTGGCACATCGGTCTCCGTCGGCTTGTAGCGGCCTTCAATAGTAATCTCACAAGCGTCACAAAGACATGCGCTTCACTTTACAGGCCACTTCAGATGCTTCGACATCATCAGATTGCTCAGTATATTCATATTGAGGGGGTATCATCACATTTCCAAGCAAATCAAAAGCTTCTCTTCGCACTCTTAAAAGACCAACCACTTCTCCGTGATACGCTCCGCCTCCTCCACCTGTCCATTCGTAGCCCAAATGCTCTTCAACGTAAACGCCGCCTCGACGGTAAATCCAACCTCATCTGCTCGTGCACCTTTCCGTTCCAGCTGTTCGCCAATTTCGAGACAGCACTGATAGCACGGTACGCCCAGATGCAGCAACCCAAGTGTGTGCCAGAACCTGCCCATGTTGAACTCGACTTCTTGCTTCAAAATCAAACTCTCGACACTGTTTGCGTCCTTGCCGTCACTACCCGCAACCTTCAGCCTCTCCTGCTTGTACTTGTCGAACATGGTCAGGCCTTGCATGATCAGGTAGTGCCGATTACTGCTCATCCGTTTGAAGCTCCATCCGACATAACTCAACGCCATACTCAGACACAGCATTGGATCCTCTGGCCTCAGCGCGTGGACTCGATGTAAATAATTCAGGGCTTCGGTGTGACTGCCACCCGCATACAGCATGTGCGCGTACAATATCAACAATTCCGCATTTAGCTCCGTCTCAGCCGTCGGTGTTTTGCCCTCCCCAGGATCTCCATTCGTGTACGTACTCGCGCGAGTATACGGGCCATGCGCCGGGTGCTTGTACGATGCCGTGCGTGTCGTAGACTCGGTGTTGGTCGCAGCTGCGACATTGACATCCATAGCCTTGATCTGCCTGAGCGTGAACTTCTGATTAATAGACGAGTTCCACATCTTGTTAGGTAAGGGGAGAATCAAGTTTGCAGCAACGAAGAGCCGGCAGGCATCGCCGACCATGGATTGTTCGTCTTTCATGTAGTCGCGAGCGACGTACGACACCGTCTCGTCGTCTTGAATTGTAAGTGCGCATGCGAGCTTGACGTTCCGGATCGACAGGACTCGTTCGGGGTCGTGGAAGAAGGGGCTTGCGGAGAGGGCGCTGTCGCACATGCCGTAGGATTCTTCGACTTTGCATTGGCCGGCAAGGATCAGGGCCGAGCGTAGGAACAGCTCGAACCAGCGGTCAAAGGGGATGTTGCAGAAGTCGGTGGGTATCTGAACGATCTTGTCTTCGGGCGCGCCTTCTTTGATCTTGCGTTCGTTCAAGTTCCAGAGCGCTTGTTGCTCGGGCTGACTGAGGAAGGAACGTTGCTTGGCTTCGTGGGTGTATCCCCAAAATCGGCAATGAGAATTGTATGGATAGAAGACCTTTTGCTTTTTAAAGATGGTAAGCAGGCGACCGGCTATTTCAAGCCAATGCTCGTCTTTGAGGGTTTGGTCGAGATCCGTTCGCTGCTCGAGTGTCTCGAGTTCCTGTCCAATTGTTTGAACTTGAGATTCATCAAAGTCCATGAACGGGCGTTTAGCATAACGGCGCCTGGGTTTCCTTCCACCTTCGTCTGCGTCGACTTCCGCGAGATTGAGCCGTTTGAGTTGCATTTGGAAGATCTCGGGAATGTCGCCTTCGGGAAGAGGGACGGCGTCATCATCCTCCTCGTCATCTTCCTCATCTTCACGCTCGTCGATTGGCTCATTATTGTCTTCCTCGGGATCTTGGTTCGCATTGCCCAAAGGCTCTTGAGGCATACGGGAAAGCGATTTCGCTTCGGTTGGGACACGAAGCTTTCTTCGACGATCTTCAATCAAGCGTTCATTGTAAGGCTCGGCACGCTCATTCAAGCCCGCTCGTTCGAACAGCTGGACCAGCTTCTCAACCACGGCGAGATCGTTGCTCATTGTTTCAGAGATGGCGAGGTATACTTCCTCTGCATCGTCGAGCAGCTCGCAAAACTCGTAGCAGATTGCAAGTCGCTCGAGATGAATTGTTTCAAAGTCATTGACAACCATCCTCAGCTTCTCGTAATAAAGCATCGCTTCTTCATAATGCTTGGTAGCGAAGAAGTTGCCCGCGATTCTGATATAGACATCCATGTTCTCGAGCACATAATCTTCGTCTACATCGTCCGTGGGAAACCAGCTGAAATGGTGCATTGCTTCGTCAAGATGCTCAGGCCCAATCCTCAGCCGCATGATGCCCAGCTTCATTCGCATGTCGATTGGCAGGCCGTTGCCGTAACTGTCCAGGGGATGCTTGTCAGGCTCAAATTGCTCAACATCGGCTCTTCGAGACTCGTGATCAGCATCAAATTCTGAATCGTCCAGGACTTCGTTCCAATACATCTCGTCCTGTCTGCCCAGCAGAAACCTGGCGAAGCTTTTGACTTCTGCCAGACCCTCGACTGTTGCACCAGTTCGCAGGTGTAAGTCTGCGAGTAAATTTGCATGCTCCCAGTCGAGAACCCCGCATTCGTGGTTATCAGTTCTTTCGTGGCCATCAGGCAGAGCCGACTTGAAGAAAGGAAGTGCTTCCTCTGGCCAACGTCTGCGCACGCAGATTTCGGCCAACACCTGCAGCGAATATGAGTCGCATGGGTCTTCTTTCAGGATGTACTTGTAGTCCATAACGGCCTTTCTCAGGTATCTGGACTCTCGAAGAAGCCAAGCTCGGCGTTTGCGTAAAGCAATGTCTTCCTTGTCCAGAGCCAAGGCCTGGCGATACGAGTGCAGCGCGAATTCTCGAGCAGCTGGTTCGTCAACTCCAACGCGATTAACGATCAAATCTGCTGTTCGCTTCCAAACGTTCTGTTCTCTGTGATTGGAATAGGCTCCAAGGAAGAGAGACATGGCAGCCTTTTTTTTGGCTCCTGTGTTGATGTAAATCTCGGCCAGCAAAGAATGAGCAGTGTACTGCTCCGGATTGCTGGCGAGGGCGCGGTGTAGAATGGCTTCGGCCTCCTCGTAGTTCCCTTCGATGAAGCAACTACTGGCCTCGGCTTGCATCTTGACAAAATCCGGGTCGGGGGGAAGTGCTTCTCGAACGCCCGGTTTGGCGCCCACAAAGGCTCTCGGTCCGTCATCGTCGAGGACAGGCCCAGAGTCATCAATCCGTTGACGTCCACGTCCTCGTCCCCGTCCACGAGGACGAGCTCTTCTGCCTCTTTCTGGCTGTAGTCCAAGCGCTTTGTCAATGTTGGCGACGGCCTCGCCGATTGTTCTTCGTCCTCGTCGCCCTGTTCTTCCACCTCGGGCTGGACGGCCTCTTGGACGACCACGAGCACCTCCTCGCCTTCTTTTTGGCACCTCTTCATCCTCTTCGAAGCCAGATTCATCTTCAGTCATATCATCATCTTCCGCTGAGCGAAAGTCGTCGTCCAGTTGGTCGTAATCTCGGTCGTCAATCGTCTGCTTCGCCATTACCTTCTTCAGATTTGGTGCACGTGGAATGTCAATCATGCCGGGCTCATCGGGAAGGAAGTCGGTGCCATCGCTGTCAAAATCTTGGGCAAAGTCGTCGTCTTCATTGTAGCCTTCGATGTTGTCCTCGTCGAGAGCGACGGGGAACCCTTGAAGAGAACCTTGTTGAAGTCGAGCAACAAATGGGTGCTGCTCATCTAGTGGTTCCTCCGCGGGAGGTTCAGGATAGTCGTCATATGCAAATTCGGCCGCCGCGTATTCTTGTAGTGGAGTTGGGTAGACAGATCCAGCGGCACTTCCGGGTGGTAGATACGCAGCTTCGTCGTGTCGAGCTGGCAGCGAATATTGGTTCCGCGTGACGCCCGCAGGCGGGGGATAGGTTTGAGAATGGGCGTTGCCGACAGTGATGGGTAAGTTGTCTTCATCGTAATATGAGTGTGTATGGCTGTGATCTTCCGTCACTTCACCAGGATCATACCACTGATGCGCCGGGTGTAGTTGTCCTCCTCGCGCATGACCCGAATATGGCTCAGGATCAGGATATTCATCTTCCTCCGAGCGCCTGCCACGCGCCATGCTGCCTCCCAAAATGTAGATGCTCGGAAATCGGCTCAGGAAACACGAAGTGTGCCTACATTTCTTATTTCAAATGTCTTCCCTAATTTGGGAACGTGGTAGAATCACAGTCCAGACCGCAGAAATTTCAGGTTGAGACGCATGGGGCCAAGAGGGTGATGCTGAGATCGTTCGAATTGGCTGTTGGTGGCGAAGGAATTATTATTTGAGTTAGATTTCGTGAAACGGTTGAAACACGGCAGAGAAGTTCAACGATGTTCGGGACGTGCTCGCCCAGCTGGCGGCCACCATTGTTCCGGCGTGAATAGCTGGGTCGGCCGCTGACACCTCACTGGGCGCGTCACGACTCGCGACTGCGCATGGGCTTCAAGGTTGCTACATAGGTATGTATCTCGACTTTTGGGGCTGATATCTAGAAACCAGGTTATGCTACTGCGAAGCTCACACACATCGTAATCGACAGTACTTCATAGTAATTGGAGAGAAGCACTATGAACCGGTCCAAGGCGGGCCTCTCTGTGGCACAACCCTCTCGGCTCCACAGACGATCACGCGTGGCCTTCTTCGCACTTGCACAAGCCTGCGACGGTCTATTCTTATCCGAAGGCCTGAATCTAGTCTGTTTGAGGAAGCAATGCCATCTTGGTCCTAACCTTCCCTGGTCCTCTGCTCAATTGGTTGCCAAATGAGCTCGATCCGCCAGTGACATTGTGGTTCCTTCTCTTGCATTCAATAGAAGTGCTATAGGTCCTTTCACATCTGGAGGCTCTCCCGCCCAATATTGGTCTGCGGCTAAACTTTGACGGCGGGACACTTCAGACGAAACCAATCCTGAGCGGAGCAGTACCTTGGTCGAGAGATGCCCTACCTTGTGGCCCGACACCATGGGATTGTCCTTCACCTGGCTTTAGGGTTACATTGCGTAGTATTCTTGCGAAGGCGCATAGGTGGTCAAGTCCAACGTATATGGCTTTGTTCTGGCGTCGGAATCCTGATCCTGACTCGTGGGCCGCTCACTCGGCTGCTTTTGGTGGGCGAAGATCGATGACTGAGGTCGGATTCGAATCTGACCACCGAGCTTAGCCAAGCTGCCAGACACAAGTGGAAACGAGCCCTACTTTCAGAACGAGACGGCGGTAGCAAGATCGATGGCTGCAAAAGCGCCACAAGTAGACATTGATAGCAGCATGGTCCTTGGTCGAGTCCGCGGGCTTGGAGGGATCGTGACCAGCGAGCCGGCGTCTCTACACATCTGGGTTGACGGCTGAGCTCGACTGTGAGCACGACGATGGCGAGAAAGGTTCGCGAGCCGGCGTTTGTGCAGCAAATTGAGTCAGATCAGGGTGACATCCAGCGGGCGTAGGACGACGCTTCTCAGCTGGCCAGCGGCGCATAGCTGGTTTTGTGAGTGGAAACGGCGGGCAGGCGCACAGAACAACTTATCATCTCAATAGGTAGCAGCTCAAATCTCAATCCTCACCACCAATAAATCCCCACCCTCGCTCCGCCATTTCCTCTCCCTCCCACCTCCATTCAGCACCTCTTTAATTCAGCCCATTTACCCAGCCATCTTCAGCGCGCCCTCACTGCAGCCTCGGACGCACGCCTTACTTTATCTTCTTTGTCCGCTGCTGCGGCCTTTGACTGCTAGCTGTCCGCAAAAGTGCTGACCTGCGAGCATCCATCTTCTTCAGCCTTCACATTTACCACCTGCCTGCTTCGTGAGCTCCCGCTCGAGTCCACTTGGCTAGCTTTTCCAACGTGCACCACTCGCGTTGTGCCGAAGCGCCCTCGCGTCAGCTCCTTTGAGGCCAGCAGGACTGCAGGGGTACTGATCGAGACAGCATCGGACTACTTCGGAACATTCATCCACTGCACCTTACCAGAACCTCACTACTGATACCTCCGCCTGACTTGGCCATGTCCAACATCGCGGGCAACCGTCACAGCACGCCAGAGGCTGCCAACTCCCTCCGCCCGCCGAATCAGCGCTCCTCTGGCTCAGCTGGCGGCCACCTTCTCCGTGCCTCAGCCGACATGTCAGGCACTCAAGTCCCCTCACCCCTCTCTGGGCGCAACATCAGGCCTTCTTCGGAGGTCTACTTCAACAACCAGGCCCAGAACGGAGGCGAAGACGCTGCCGATTCTGCCGCACAGAAGTGGCTCTCGGACATTGACCAGTTCGAGACTACGCTGGAAGAGATGGCTGCTGCAACAGTCGACCAGGACTTCAAAGACGAACTCAGCGCCATCGAGCAGTGGTTCAGAGTCTTGACAGAGGCAGAGCGCACTGCTGCTTTGTATGCTTTGCTGCAGCAGACCACAACGGTGCAGGTCGGTTTCTTCATCCAGGTCCTGCAGGAAATGGCGAAAAGCCAGCCAATGTCGGGCATTCTCTCGCCCTCCAACTTCAGCGAGAAGGGTATGTACAGTGGCCCTCCAAACGGTGACCATTCTGCTGACCGTGTTTCAGATCCAATGTCCAATCGCATGAGTGATGCTTCGGGCAAGCTGGCCGTTGCTGGCGCTCGCGACTCCATGGGCCGTCCTCCACCATCACCAGGCGCAAAGAGAAACTCGGGTCTCCCGCAGGACACGATCAACGCAATGTTTCCGGCTGCGGCAAGTGCAATCGCGACGAAGAAGGCGGAATACACACAGCAGACCGGGAACCAGCCCACATCCAACCGTAACAGCGCTGCATTTGCGGCTGGTGATCGCTCGTCTTTGACTGTGCCTTCTGGTGCAGCTGCAACAGACGCGAGCAAGGACAACAACGCTCAGTCTGCGTCTTCTGCGTGGCCCGCCAACAAAGGCAGGTCGCAAGAGTCCGGTCCGTCGCCAATGGGCCAGTTCGCTCAGCCTCCCCAGTCGGCTGGCCTCCGCGGCCCCCGACCAGCTGCTCTGAACCCGCAAACTTTCCAAGGTGGTGCCGGTGATCTGGGCCAAATGATGTCTCCAGCCTTCAACAACGGCAGCTGGGCATCAATGAGCAATACCCCGATGGTTGCGAACTTCAATCAGGCGCCAAACCATGCCGAGATGCTTGCAAATGCCACCAACATGAAGTTGGCCGCTTTGTCGACCGTCAACAACCGTGTGATGCTCGATGATGCCAAGAAGTACCGCCGCGCCCGCTCCAACGATGGCCAGCCTCCAAGTGCAGGACTTCCAATGTCGCCTGGGATGCCTCAAGCAGGTACCATCATGGTTGTCAACGAGTCCGGCCAGTTGATGAACAGCACCTTGACTCCGCAGCAGATGGCCTCGTTGCAGCTCCAGCAAGCACAGCAAGCTGCTATGCAAATGGCACACGGCCGCTCCCGTCCCAATAGCCCTGGCATGGCGATGCGCAGTCCGGGAATGCCTCAAGTCAACAGCCCAATGTACACATCGAACGGCTACCTGTCTGCTAACGATAGCTTCGGAATGGCTAGCGCAATGGGTGGTCTCAACCTCGGTCAATTTGGCATTGGAGCTGGAAGTGTTTCAGGCGAGGAAATGGAGCGCGGACGCAGCCCAAGAGGTCGCCGAGGATCGAGCAAGCCCCCAGAGGATCCAACAGACTTGAAGTTGTTGGAGGACATATCCGCCTGGCTGAGAATGTTGCGTTTGCATAAGTACACCGACCAGCTCAAGGACATGCACTGGAAGGCGCTGGTGGCTCTCGATGAAACCGCTCTGGAGCAAAGAGGTGTTGCTGCGGTTGGCGCGCGTAGAAAGCTACTCAAGGTGAGTTTTGGAAGACAGTCTTGTTTTCAGCGTGAAACTAACAGCGTATTAGTCTTTTGAACAGGTCCGGGAGGCACAAGCTGCCGGCAAGATCTGAGACATGTCCGTCATGAGACCACGACACTACCATCAATACTTGAAATCCACGGGATATCATTTTGCTATGCTGGAGCAGCCATGTGTGGAACGTTGTCTCCACAGGTTGTGATAATAGCATGGAAAGATTTTTTTTGGGCTGCACAGACGGAGTTTTGACGGCATTTTCACGGGTAGAGACATTCTTGGACTATAGGGCGTATTGGAGGGGCATGAGGGGCTGCTTCTGGCTTGTCGAAGTCTTGTCCTCTGCGAAAATTCTCCAAGATTGTCTTGGACGCATGTCCATCGCCTGTGAGGGTAAGACACTATTCCTATTGTGGCATATTTACTTTTGGGCCGCCTTGGTCGAGGTTGGTCCTGTATAGAAATCTATGTTTTGAAATAGCCGTTGGTCTTATTCAACGTGCAGTCTCGCGGAAACCTGTGTGATTATTGATAGTTGTGTGCCTTTGTTTGCAATGCACGAGCATGACCGTGAAGCTCAAGAAGTCCTGGTAGCAGCTTCTACCCTACGCCTCCAACTCCGGATGTGCGCCTTCTTTCCCACATGAGCTCTTTCCACCATCTGATGCCACGAACTATTACTAGTACCTACCGGCTCGGTATTCCACAATGGCACCAACACTACACCTTTTCACGACTCTGACAGCTTTACGATGCAAGGTTCGGAAGATGAAATGCAACCGGGCTGGATATACGATCGTCATCGCAAGACATTCGGGCCCTTCTGGCTTCAACCGGTGAATGCAGCTCAAGTTCAGGCCCTCAGCAACGACTTTGGCGTTCAAGTCTCCGACTCCGGCCACGACGGCGGTTCATGGAGGTATGTGCCGCCTGCAGCGCCCCCGACCGCCACCACTCAAAGCGTATTCTTTTCCCCGAGCTATCGACGTGGACCCGTGGACAATTGGAACAGCGCCGTTCTCTATCGGGGCATATACAAGTATCCGGTGTTCATGACCGAGCATGGAGCATTGTACAAGGCCGATCCCCATTACAGGCATGACGAGCAAGGCGCAGCCTTTCCTCCCGGAGAAGCTAGGGATATCCGCGCCGTACCACATAATTGTCCGCCGCCGCACATGTACGATCCGCAAGCTGCGGCTTATCTACCGGCTACTGAGCAGCAACCGGCTGCCAGGCGGGGCGAAATTCCATCGCGTCGAGCATCGGGATATCCAGGTCAACCGCAACCAGTTCCAGGGAAACCAGTTCCAGGGAAACCAGCTCCGGAGAAACCAGCTCCAGAGAAACCAGCTCCAGAGAAACCAGCTCCAGGGCGACCAGCTCCAGCGCATCCAGTTCCGGGACATCCAGCTCTAGCGCAGCTAGCTCTAGCGTATCCAGCTCTAGGGCGTCTAATTCCAGGGCTTCAAGTTCCAGGCCATCTAGCTCCAGGGCATCCAGTTTTAGGGCGTCCAGTTCCAGGCCATCCAGTTCTAGGGCATCCAGTTCCAGGGTATCCTGTTCTAGGGTATCCAGTTCCACCAGAGCATTCAGCTCCGTCAGGATACCCATCTCAAGCAAGGTATCCAATTCCATCAGTGACTCAAACGCCAGGATCGTCATGTGCAACAAGCTCTACGTCCCCGCCAGAAATTCCAACTCCTCAGAGTCAAGCTCACCAAGATCAAGCCCGTCACGGCAATCCCTCGTCTCGAGATAGTCAAGTCAAACGCAAGAGGAGCAATGCCATTATATCCGAGGGCCGACGGAATTCAAGTTTACAGACGCAGCGACGGACACCAGGTGCGGTGAGTGTAGGGGGCGGTACGGCGAGCGGAGAAGACGAAAGAGTGGGAGAGTCGAAACGACGGCGGTATGAATCTTCGAGGTTGGACCTTGGTCGCGATGAACGGCCGGCTGGTGTTGCTGAAGGAGGCGAGGACAATGAACAAGGCGAGGATTCCGAAGGCAAGGACGAGTGAAGGAGAAAATTGGGCCCTTGAGGGCTTCTACCTATAGAAGGAGGAAGGTTTGGTGGATGAAAGAAGGCAAATGAGTTAGGCAGCTAGGCAACGATCTCGAAGCCGGCGGGAGTGAGTACTTAGTTCTTAACCCAGATATTCACTTGCAGACTGCGATGGCTGCCCTTTCCGGTCGATGTTTGTTCTGACTGATTTTGTCTGCCGGAGAAACAATTTGGTCAAACAGATGTTGCTGTGGCGCTTTCGCTTCTCAATACCATCTTGTCACGAGAAAGTAGAGGCACAAGATCAAAGATGAAGGCGCGCCGAACAGGCAGAGACCACCTCACTGATCACTCGGCTCTCATCACGCAGGACATTCCTTCATTTCCCCCTTTCTCTTTACAACCCACGTGATTGAGCAGACCGTCCACAGACTTCTTGTCTTGCTCAACCCCCAACTCTCATCAGCAATCGTTTCCAGCCACGCCAGATTCCCAGCCCTCATCCCTCAGTACCCAGAGCTCGCCATCTTCAACGATTGCCTCAGCTCCGCAGACCATCGAACTGAAAGTCGGCGGCGAGACTTTCACCGTCAAGCCAGAGACGCTTTCCAGTGAAAGCCACTTCTTCGCCGCCCTCTTGTCCTCCCGTTGGTCGCAAGCCGAACCCGATGAATCACATACCAATCGACTACGACCCTGCTCATCTTCAGCGCACGTCCTCGAGTCCTGCCGCAGCGGCATCTGGCCACTACCATGCATCAAAAGACAACCCACGACCGCGATCTCATCCGACTATACCGGGAAATACTTGCTGCCGCGGATTACCTTTCGGGATTGCCGCTCTGGCCGGACCGGATCGAACTGAAAGAAGTACGAGACGGTGCTGGTCGTGAGCTATGAGCAGCGATTCTGGGCCCAATGGCGTTGGCAACCTAAGCGGATCGGGCAGTCAGAGAATGTCAAGTTCGTCCAGGGATTCGAGCAGGGCGTATGAAGAGTTTGTTTTGTATCGGTAGCCATTCGAAGCATCAGATGCAGAAGGATTGCGAGGCGTCGCGGGCCCTGTCGTGAGGACTGGGGGGTGGATGGTAACCCACGCAAGACCCAGTGTTACACGAAGAAGAAGCAGCAGGAAACACTGGTGCAGTTCAAGAGGATTGCAATCAAGCACGATTTGCTGTAGAGTGTTTGATCTGGTTTGATCTGGTTCCTGAAAGAAAGCGACAACCCACATAGAATTGTGCAGGAAGAAATGGGTGGCGTTCATCGGTCGGATCTTTCTCATTTCAAGTTATCACCGACAACGGCAAGAAGTCGATACGTCATGTTCTTATAATTCGGAAGACTTGTTGAAAGGACGCAGAGTTGTGGCCATATGGCTGCAATGAGCTATATATCATGAATTGAAATTCTCCCTAATACTAAAACACATGGGTATCATTCATTAGCGATCGTAATCCGCGCCGTCCACATTCTGATGCTGAAATCAAGACCCCCCCCCTCATTGACCTGCCTCTGCACTCAACTCATTCAAAGCAAGCTCTACTCTACTCGTTTCTTGCTAGATCAGATGTTCTGAATCTGCCCAGCGTTCAGCGCCGTCTGCAAGTCTCCATTTCCATCAAACCCCTGCATCGCACTCAGGCCCTCGCCATTGCCCTCCGCCTGAGCCATAGCCTGGACAGTCGCCGTGTGATTCATCGCCGGACCAGGCAAGAAGATGACCTTCGAATTGCTGCTCTTGGCCATCGCCTGCATCGCCTCCAGGTATCGGATTTGCATAGCGGGGGCACTGCTCAAGATATCCGCAGCCTGGCGCATCAATTTGGCGCTCTCGACCTCTGCGCGCGCAGCGATAATCTTGCTCTCACCGATCCGCTTGCTCTGCGCAGCCATCGACAACGACTCCTGCAGATCGCGGCTGAACTCCAAGTCCTTGATCAGCATGCTCTCGACCTGGACACCCCAACCGGACGCGACATCCTCGATGATCTCTCCAATCGACTGCGCAATCTCCTCGCGACGCTCAATGACATCCTGTAACACGCGCGCACCAACAACGTGGCGCAATGTCGTCTGCGTCCGCTCCACCAGCGCCTGGCGGATATTACTGATCCCAAACGCCGCCTTGTGCGGGCTGGTAATATGGTAATAAATCACACTGGTCAAGTGCAGCGTGACGTTATCCTTGGTCATGCACACCTGCTTCGGCACCTCGACAATCTGGATCTTGACATCGACCTGCGTGAGCTTCTCGCTGAGCGGGTTGATCTTGACCAGACCCGGGTCGACGGCCTTGTAGAAGCGTCCGAACTTGGTCACGAGCCCGACGTTGCCCTGTCCGACTTGCCGGTACGGGTTCGGGCAGATGCAGCAACCGGGGATGGCGCCGCAGGTGCCGATTGCGCGGCCGAGCGCGTTGATCATGGAGCCGTACCAGCCCAGGGCGGCTTCTTGGGTCGTGTCGAGGGTCTGCGCGTATGAGGGTTGCAAGTCGGAGGCTTTGGGAGGTTGGACGACTATGATGCCGTGGTTGGCGGCTTGGAAGCCGCCGATGTGCTTTGCGGAGCTGCCATGGACGGCGCCGTTGGGGTTGATGGGCGCTTTGCTGGAGGTGGAGGATTCGGCCATTGTGTCGACGGTGTCGGAGCGGGTTGTGGTTGTGGGAGAGTCGGCGGCGAAAGGTCCTGGCTGGTGGTCAGTCGACATGGTGGCGAAGGAGAGGAACAAAGCATGTCAAAGTGAGATGACGAAATAGATATCGGGCTGCGGAGGTTCCGGACTTACAGAGTGGCAAAGCCAAGTATTTGCTGGGTTGAATTGTGCCTAAAAGTCGCAAAGGCTTGTGCAAACAGCTGTTATGGGATGATGGCAGCTTGGAGATGAACTCGAACGAATGTGGTGATGTTTACGAGATGTTATAGTTCCAGTGCCAAAGGAACACAGCGGCGGAAGTCGGCGCGCAACGAGGACTTTGAGACCGCAAGGCTGGACAACAGTGGCGATGCAAGACCCACGATATATCCCTCACGAGAAGGAGCAGGCAAAGTCAGGTGAGAGAAGAAGCAAGGGAAAGTCAGTAGACGAGCTCCAACAATGGTGTCGTGTGTATGGGACATCCGGGTCTCACGGTCTCAATGCGCAGCAGCAACACACAACACCAACGGCGTCTCAGTACAGTATATCTCTCATCAGACCCTTTCTCTCCATGTACGGTCAAGGAATGCGGGATGCAGCTGAGCTACTTTCCTAAATGGTCGTTCATGCGCAGCACTAACGCGGCGAAGCACTGTAATGCGGAGAAGCAGCTGCGGAATTCAGCCAGTCAGCGTTCAGCCAGGCGCATTAAGCTGCGCCCCGCAGTCGAAGAAGCTCGATCCCTGCGACGTGCCCATGGTGGATAACCGAAAGCCGTGGCGTACGTACGGTTGGGAACGGCTCTCAATATCCTACGTCAGCTACTTGGATACTAGTACTTAACAGGTATATATTAGTGCCTCGGGAAATATGTGGACATCAGCTTATATCGGTATCTGCAGTGGTGGTCATCGAAGTAGGTTTAGACGTAGTCGCGTAGGTAGATGTTCCAGGACTTGCGCAACGACTATCAATTATCATACCCGCTTTGTGCCCCTACCTGTCATGCCACCTTGTGCCATGGATGATGGATCGACCGCAGGGACGCGTGGTCTGACGTGTTGACCGGCCACGAAGCCGAGATGGCCCATCTCGAGGCCCGCCGCTTGTCTCGAGGCTGAATGCCACGACGCGGTACCGACATGGAATGTGCTCGGTGGCGAATACGGTCTTGAGATACGAATGTGGTGGCTACAAGTTCGACCCGTCATAGACTGATCCTGCGGACGGTCGTGAGATGTCAGAGTCTAAACAGTTTTAATGGTGGACTGCCGTACTTGGCCGTGGTAGGCTATTGGAACGGGCCACAGCCTCTCGAGTGTAATCAGCCGACGACTGCGCTATACTTGCCATCTTGCTGCACCGCTTGTAAGGCAATCCTATAGGACTATAATCTCGCAGGCAATTTCGCTACGTAAAGTCCTGAGTGCGCAGGATCGTTTAGTCCTTACCCGGGACGGGTCAAGTGCGAAGTTGTGCATCCCCAGGTGGTTTGTGCTAATTCACGTATTGTTGCCTCTTCCTTACTGTAGCCAGGATAAATGTCGTTGATTTCATCACTAAGCTCTATGAGCGATATTGTATCATGTCCGTGTCGGAAAGACCTCTGTCCGCCGCAATACGAAAAGTGAGTGTATCGCTTAGCAGGTCGGTTACCCGGCCATTCCTACCGTGTGCACAGCCTCGTCTCCCGCGACATTGCCATCGAGACCCAAACACTGCCTCAGCTTCCATACTTACCTTCGAGAAGCTCAACGCCTTGTCGATCATTCGGCTTTTCGCGGGCAGATCAACTTTCGGGTTGTCGATCGAGATATTGCAAGTTCTTGGGACAATTCCTTACTCCCATGCTTCACTGACGAACATCCGAAACATTGTCTATCACTCAGATGGCCAGGACTCGTTATTGCTTCAATTTCCGGTCCGAGAAGCCTAGTCCCAAGTCCTACAATGTCGACGGTGGCGGCGCATATCAGGCAAATTGAGACTGTCAAGTAATTAAGCCACTGATCTGCATGTCCTTCTGTGTATGTCTCTTGGATTCAGGGGTGGACTAGTTTCTGCACCAGGACTCGGCCGCGCTCCCAAAACGTCGAAAACTTCCCGAGGCACCCTCAAGGGCGTCTCGTCGCCGTCCGCGATGCTCGCACTTACTTGCGGTGGCGCAGTTCCGTGCGGTCAACTTCTAGCAGCTGATTCCCACCGTTGGCAATCTCCGACTTGACATGCTCCTCGCTGATTCCCTTTCCATCCACGTCAATTTCCATCCTCTTCTTCTCTTTGTTGAGTGTAAAGCGCTTTCTAACCGCATCAATCATCTTGTTGAACCACCACCAGTTGAGAGAGTTGAGCGTCACGTTGCTTGCGAGGTAGGAACCAGCAAGCCAGAAAGGAATCGTCTGTCCTTGCGCGAATCGCATGACCTCTGCTTTCGGGTCGATGCTAGCGGTGATGGTCGCGTTCATTGCGGCGGATTCGTCTATGATGCCAGGTTGCTGCATGGCGTAGTAAATGTCCTTGAACACGGCAATGCTTTGATATGAGCCCCAGCACAATCGGCAGCAGAAGAAGGTGAAGATGAGCATGATACCGTTGTACAGCTGTGCTCTTGAGCCTGTCATCTGCAGCTTGTCGAAGAACCAGTGGAAGTTGAGGAATGGCGTCGAGAGCTCGTAAAGGATGAAAATGGGGCAGTAGTAGTTCACAAATGGTCTCTGCACGTTTGTCAGTTCATCATTCATCCCCGTCCCGTCGAACGAAGCAACTCACAAATCCCAGCGAGAACACCGTCACGGCGCTAATCGCGTGCGCCAGCATGCCCAATCCAAGCATGTTGACATATCTCGCGCACATGTAGAGATCCCACAGGAAGTATCCCAGCGCCATGGCCTGCATCAACCCAAGCGAGCCACTGTATCCCCACAACCTCTCATTCCGGTCCATGGTCCATCGCTCTTCGTCGAAAAACACCACCCACAAGGCAAACGTGTTGACGACGCAGCTCTGTACTAACGAGACGATGTGGATATTCCAGCTGAGCCTCGTCTTGGGGACAAAGCTCGCATACTGTTTCGGGAAGAAGCGTTTCGATACAGCCGGCGCGAATACCGTGAGGATGAAGTGGTAGAAGAAGGCGAAGAAGAGGACCTCGTGGATGTGCAGCGGGAGCGTGACGAGGTTCAGCTTGGTCGACAGAGGCTGAACGAGCGTCGCGAGCGCCTTTGGCGCCGGCCCGAACGGATCGAGCATGGTGTTTGTATGATTGTGCAAGTCGTTCGGCTAAGCTTTTTCGGGTGCGCAGATTCGTAGGTAAGTATCAAGATCACGACGTAACCCGGCTATTAGGCACGCATCGCGACGAGGTTGAGGTGGAATTCAAATGAGCTATCAGAAGGGAAATAACCAGACAGATGTAGTGCAGAGCGGAGAGACGTGTTGCGTATGAGATGACAAGAAACTTCGGCCCACGCGGATTGTAAAGCAGCCCTGACGACCTCGAGGACAAAGTCGTCTCGTGAGAAGGGCTCAAGTGGGCGCAGGCAGACGAGTCAGTAGGGATAACGCTTGTGAAGGATGAATCTCGAGATGCGGCATGGATTCAGGGTCCTCGCATCCTCAACAAAAGGCGACTTCGGCCGGCGTGACTTGCCGAGGGATTCGATGTCTTGGCGGCTGTGATGCCGGCTCTCATGATCGCTCTCTTGCTCACATGCTTGTGTTGGGACGACACGGATTATGGACTCAGCTTGCGAGCATCGTTGTATTTGGGAGTCGTGATCATGGTCACACTGCGGCCCTGGCTGCGCTGAGCGTGACTCAAGTGGTTGCTGATGCTGTGGCCATTGACAGCTATCCTTTGTGCTATGCATCTGGTGCGCCTTCGGTCATGCATCGAGCCGGGGTATTGGCGCCACTAAATGTGTAAGGCTGTAGCTTTGACAATAACTATCTCGACACACCTGAGAGACATCTATGTTGATGCTCGTATCAGAGGCTTGATTTCCGAGTCTGAGCTTGCTGTATAGAGCTTAGCTATGTGGTCGAAGCTCGATAAATGATAGAATTCTGTGGGTATTTTCTCCAAATTCTGGCATCTTTTGCCTATCATCAGACTGATGTTCGAACTTGGCCCAGCTGTTGTCGCGAAGCCTCGAAACTTCGAGACCGGTGATGGTGTCAGTTTGCAACAGGTATTTGCTGGCTGCAATGAGTTGGCATTCTCGTTGACATTTCCCCTCACTTCCACAGTCCATTATGCAGAACCACGCGACTGTCCCCGGACCCATGGAGGTAAACTTCAAGTCCCGGCAACTTATATCATAGATTCTATCTTTGCGGCTCGAAACTTAGTTCAGAGACTTGCACCACCGGAGTGTCTGGACGCCTGGAGGCGGTGATTGGTACACTCGCAGACATGCACTTCAGTGTCACGGACAAAGGAAAGACCGATCAGATGTCAGGGACTCTGATCCAATCAGGCACTACTCGCGGTACTCGGGGACGTACCTGGTCGGAGTCGGAGTCCGTAACCTATTAAACCTGTCCGACCTGCCCGATAGGTCTAATAGGTTGGACAGGTTATCTAACCCACTACCTAAGTCTAACAAGTATATAGTCGTGCGACTTCGTCGCACTCAG